>JAGDYQ010000425.1:273903-366906 GCA_021962125.1 Bulinus truncatus | reverse complement strand
GTGGCAACAACATGCATCCGATTACATAGGAACTTGAATAGGCTGGAGGGGCGGTCGTCCAGTTAGCCCATCAATATTAACGAGTGTGTTGATTTGTATGTTTGACGTGTAATTACTAAAGTGTTTATGGTACAAGACAGACTTTTAAGAGCATTTTTTTTTTGTGTGTGGAAAGGCTTTGAGTATGGTCTGGCATAAAAATAACAAAACCTATGGCTAAGTGAAAAAAAGCCATGAACCTTTTCAATCAGTTTTCTGTAACATGTTTTAAGCCAGCATTTTCATCTATCATAATTTACGGTCCTCGGCTTAAAAGAGAAAGGCTACACCACAGAATATAAATTATACAGAATGGGCATCCTCGAATTGATCGATTTTCCTCAACGTGGACATTTACTGTTATTTGTGAACTCAGTGAAACTGTACATAACTAGACATTGTTTATCAAGCATCTCCTTATACTCCTTCTTCAAAGTCAATGAAAAAAAATGTAATTTAGTTATCCGGAGGCCGGACCAACACTTTCGCTGGCAATGTATCGTTCAGTTTTTAAATATGGCATTTATCTAAACGGAGGAAGTTTGTTTCAGGATTCATTGCTTTTTATTACACCTTAAGTCGGAAGAGCTTATACAACTGCTACTGTATATCAATTTTTAACTATTTTGAAATTCGCGACGTCTAGATAACGGATTTTGCGACGTGTGTGTGTGTGTGTAGGGGGGGCTTTCCTTTGAGACCTTAAAGACACACTCAGTATAACGGCAGATAAATATCTTCCAGTATTTCAAACCAAAGTGAGCACTCCAGTTGTATCAGAGCTCAACAGCGGCAACTGTTGTCAACAAACAAATAACTAAGTAACTAAAACACTCTTCGTTTAAAAATACATAACTTGATAAAAATCGAACGATCTTTAAAAAAATAAGATTTAAAAAAGTCTTTGAAATTATCTGTTTATTAACAAAATTTTCTTCATTTTCTTTACTGGTCCATGTGACGTACAGCAGCGCATGCCCGTATGCGGGGGGCCTTGGGCGACGACTGTCCCGTGCATGGCCGAGAGCCGTAGATGTACGCCGCTTAATGCGATGCTCCCCTCCGGTGCGGTGTCTGGGGCTGTCGGCCTATTCGTCGCCCCCCCCCCCATGAGTCGCCCACTGAAAGCAAGAAATGCCTTAAGTACTGACATTGCAAGTCCAAGTACATTTACCCAAGGTGCGAGTACAAGTACACATACAAGTCCCTACAAAACTGTACCCTAGGGCCGCGGTTCTCAATCGGTGGTACGCGTATCCCAAGGGGTTGGGGAAATGTTATGCAAGGGTACACAGCGACGTTTGAATTTGAAGAAGGTGGCCATTTATCCGCGAAATTACGCGTGAGCGGTACCAGGCGGGCAAACTTTCGCACAATTTGGGGTACAGTTGCGAAAAAAGGTTGAGAATAGCTTCTCTAGGGGGGGGGACTCGAGTTGAGTTACTTGGAAAAACGAGTACCAAGTATCCCCCCCCCCCATCTCTGCAAAATACTGACATCTATTATTGGGACTCGTATCGTGCATGTTAAGTGCACACACACACACACACCAAACAGCACCATACACACACACACACCAAACAGCACCACACACACACCAAACAGCACCGTGTATTACCGCAACGCCCACCACCCTCGGCAAACAGGTTATCTTTTCATTTGGGTATCGATACAGCGGCAACAATCAACCAACCCTCTGGTTTTTCTCACTCTACTCCTGGCGTGTGTGTAAGGGCGTGTGCGTGCGGGCGGGCGGGCGTGGCGTGACACGTTGATACATCGCTTAGCACAGATCACGTAGTCAATGCTTAAGAGCACACGGTTTTTGCTGAGACTCACTGCTTTGTTCAAATGGATGAATAATGTATCATCTACCATATAATACAGTTCCTTCTCTACACTCCACGTCTGCCGACCGGTTCAACCCAGACGTATTCAACTCTTGGACTACTACAGCCGTAGGGAGTCCATTACAATTTTAATCAGCAACCGTAATGGAATCTCAAAGTTAGACATTCGGAAATTGGGATATACAATATTTATCTTAGGCTTTGAGATTGTGGTATAATCAGAGCCGGGCCTAACATAGCGGCCGCCTGGGTACAGACATTGTTTTGCACCCCCCACCCAGTGGCGTAGCGAGGGGGTGGGCCAAGAGGGGCATCATGCCCCGGGCGCTACTCACAAAGGGGCGTCAAATGGTATATTTTACCTATAATATATGGTTTTCGAATGAGGGGGTGGGCGCTAAAAAGGTATTGTGCCCCGGGCGCGAGTTAAGCTCGCTACGCCACTGCCCCCTGCCCCCCTAATCAGTTCATTGATCAAGCACTAGAGTGATATAAGTCAACATGTGCAGGTATAAATCATAAGGTATTGGGTCTAATGATCTTAATCTATTTTACTTAGCAAACATCTGATATTGTGTACTAAGTGAATTGTACTTAGACATTGCTATCTGATGTTGTGCACTTTATCCCCAAAGATATCCCATTCTCAATCTGGGATTAGGGAGACGTAGGTCGCGTGTAGTGTACGCTCACGCCTGTTGACCTCAAGTTCAAACTGCGACACCTGGGCCATTATTTAATCAGTTCCTGCTGAAAGTCACCAGGCCCAATCTGCATTGAAATGGGTGCCGACATTAGTTCAGAATAGCATGGGCGTTGCGCTCGTCGACTACTTTATGTCTCCTCCTCAGTGCTTCTCGGAAAAATTAATTAGAACAATTACTTGGTTTGGGGATATTTTACTTCATTATATCATTATTTATATAATATCATTATTATATCAGGGTATTGTTTTTTTTTTGGTAGTATTTTGATATTTCGCTTTGAGTTAGGGTACTTAGGTATCGTGATGTAATTTACACGTAATTAGTCTTTAGGATCAGGGGATACTTTATTGAAGTCACTTCTATCTCATTATTTTATAATTTGACATTTGGGATCTACAGATATTGTAGTTAGACATTTGGGATCTACAGATATTGTAGTTAGACATTTGGGATCTACAGATATTGTAGTTAGACATTTGGGATCTACAGATATTGTAGTTAGACATTTGGGATCTACAGATATTGTAGTTAGACATTTGGGATCTACAGATATTGTAGTTAGACATTTGGGATCTACAGATATTGTAGTTAGACTTTTGGGATCTACAGATATTGTAGTTAGACATTTGGGATCTACAGATATTGTACTTAGACATTTGGGATCTACAGATATTGTACTTAGACATTTGGGATCTACAGATATTGTAGTTAGACATTTGGGATCTACAGATATTGTAGTTAGACATGTGGGATCTACAGATACTGTGCTGAAAATGTACGGGTGGTCAGGATATTGTAGCCTACAGTATACTTTGAGATCTTATATGAAGCGTGACAACATTGGGTTTTCACGGCTTCGACTTGAAAACATTTTAAAATAACTTAGCGGAAAATTTTCCATTAGTGAAACAATCACGGAACACCTGAAGATTAACAACTAGGTCCAATGTGAACGGTTGAATAAATGTACAAAATAAAAAGTATTTTTTTTGTTGTATTTACGTCATGACCTACTTAAGTCGGTTGGTTAATTTTAAAAGCAACGTAACTTTTTTTTTTTATCACAAACAATTCTACCTGTGACAGTTTAAAGGAATTAGGTCATCACGTGCTGCCTGTAATGAAACGTTTATTTTTATATTCATCAGTTAGTGTCAGAGCTGTCCTTTAAAGAGTTGTATGCCCACCCGCCTGTCTCCTCCGTTCCCCCGGGCCAAACCAATGTGTCAGAGTGCTCCCCCCAGATGGTGTAGCATTAACACTTTATCATGGCCCGAGCCATTGAGGGCCCCGTCGCTTTCCATAATCTTCAGTAAAATGATTTGGTCAATGAGGGACCCCCCCCCCGCGGTACTCATGTACGTACTAGAGGGGGAGGGGGGATTGAATTATCTCTGATGACGGCTCTGACAGTTGTATGACAGTCTGACATGTTTTAGACAGTTGTATGACAGTCTGACATGTTTTAGACAGTTGTATGACAGTCTGACATGTTTTAGACAGTTGTATGACAGTCTGACATGTTTTAGACAGTTGTATGACAGTCTGACATGTTTTAGACAGTTGTATGACAATCTGACATGTTTTAGACAGTTGTATGACAGTCTGACATGTTTTAGACAGTTGTATGACAGTCTGACATGTTTTAGACAGTTGTATGACAGTCTGACATGTTTTAGACAGTTGTATGACAGTCTGACATGTTTTAGACAGTTGTATGACAGTCTGACATGTTTTAGACAGTTGTATGACAGTCTGACATGTTTTAGACAGTTGTATGACAATCTGACATGTTTTAGACAGTTGTATGACAGTCTGACATGTTTTAGACAGTTGTATGACAGTCTGACATGTTTTAGACAGTTGTATGACAGTCTGACATGTTTTAGACAGTTGTATGACAGTCTGACATGTTTTAGACAGTTGTATGACAGTCTGACATGTTTTAGACAGTTATATGACAGTCTGACATGTTTTAGACAGTTGTATGACAGTCTGACATGTTTTAGACAGTTGTATGACAGTCTGACATGTTTTAGACAGTTGTATGACAATCTGACATGTTTTAGACAGTTGTATGACAGTCTGACATGTTTTAGACAGTTGTATGACAGTCTGACATGTTTTAGACAGTTGTATGACAGTCTGACATGTTTTAGACAGTTGTATGACAGTCTGACATGTTTTAGACAGTTGTATGACAGTCTGACATGTTTTAGACAGTTGTATGACAGTCTGACATGTTTTAGACAGTTGTATGACAGTCTGACATGTATTTAGACAGTTGTATGACAATCTGACATGTATTTAGACAGTTGTATTACAGTCTGACATGTATTTAGACAGTTGTATAACAGTCTGACATGTATTTAGACAGTCGTATAACAGTCCGACATGTATTTAGACAGTTGTATAACAGTCTGACACCACTGTGTTATAATTACCTTTTAGTCAGCATACGATAGCGTGGGTGTACAATTGCTTTTTTCTCCCATTCTACCTGAAATCTCTGTTATAGACCTTTAGCCTTCTAATATGGAGCTGTTATACCCATGTTATAGAGCTGTAGACCCATGTTATAGAGCTGTAGCCCTCTGTTGTAGAGCAATATCCCTCTTTTATAGAGCAGTAGCCACCTGTTATAGAACATTAGCCACCTGTTATAGAGCAATAGCCCCCTGCTATAGAGCAATAGCCACCTGTTATAGAGCAATAGCCACCTGTTATAGAGCAATAGCCCCCTGTTAAATAGTTGTAGCCCTCTCTTGTTATAGAGTTGTAGCGACATAACTTTAAACTATTGAAATAAACAAGAAGATGGATTTTCACGTTGAGCTCAGCTAGTAATAAAGACAGGTAAACTTTAATCCGTGATCACTCCCCCTCCCCTCCCCTCACCGATACACCTAAATGTGGTCAGAGTGGACCACATGGCCATTCTCCGTGTAAGAAGGACCACATGGCCCTCACTCTGAGCTTCTTTAGTTCTTTATTTAGTAGGTCTGTTAGGATAATTCTTGAAGTATTGAAGTATGGCTATCTGTAATACAGTATGACTCTGTGATGCAGTACGACTATCTGTGATGCAGTATGACTATCTGTGATCCTCTATGACTATATGTGATGCAGTATGACTATCTGTAATACGGTATGACTATCTGTGATGCAGTATGACTATCTCTGGTACAGTATTGCTGTCTGTGATGCAATATATATGTAATACGGTATGACTATCTGTCACGCAATATGACTATCTGTAATACAGTATGACTGTGAGCGAATTGACTCACTGAGGGGGGTGCAACAGCCTACCTATGTTACGAGCAGAGCAATAGTATAACTGCATGCAGGGCAACATGCCCAACAATGAGCAGGACAACGGGCTATGATCCGGGAAATATGTTTAACTGTGCCGGGCGATATGTCTAACTGTAAGCAAAGCGTTTATCACTATTTGCAGGGCAACATGTCTAGCTAGTGTTGTTTTAGTCCCAGGTCATATTTTAGTTTCAGTTTTTATTTCGTTTTTTCTGTAATAATTTTAGTTTTCATCTAGTGTTAGTCTTGCTTCTAATTTTAGTTTTAGTTCTCGTTGACGAAAAGTCAACATTTTTGTTAACGAAGGTTTTAGTTTTAGTTTTCGTGAACGAAAGCAACACTATATTTTAGTTTCAGTTTTTATTTCGTTTTTTCTGTAATAATTTCAGTTTTCGTCTAGTTTTAGTCTTGCTGCTAATTTTAGTTTTAGTTTTAGTTCTCGTTGACGAAAAGTCAACATTTTCGTCAACGAAGGTTTTAGTTTTAGTTTTCGTCAACGAAAACAACACTATGTCTAGCCTCGAGCAGGGCAACACGCCCCAAACAATGAGGCACTGAAATTAATATTTACCCAACAGAAAAAAGAAAACGAAGTACACCGGTGTCTCATTTAAAGTTACAGCATTATAATATAGTTTAATACAGGCTCAAAAGTTATATATATATATATATATATATATATATATATATATATATAGTAATGTATTTCGAAATCTTTTCTAAATATCTAATGCTTACTGGTATATTTAAAAAAAAAAACAACATTTGGGGGTTTTCTGTTCCCACGCAACTAAAACAGTACACATGAATGGAGCGCAGCTAGCTCACTGGTACTGGAGCGCAGCTAGCTCACTGGTACTGGAGCGCAGCTAGCTCACTGGTACGACTAATGACGTCACTCATGTCTTACATTCCATCCATATGGGTTGTCAGTTTTTTTTTTTCTTAAAAAATGTTGGATAAGCGAGAGGAGAGAAGCCACAATGGAACGTGCGAATAGCATTCTGTGGTTTATTTGCATTTATTTAAGTTGTATGTGTCATTGTTGTTGTTTTTATGCAACCAGGCATTTAACCAGTTTCTCTAGCCACCTAGAACATTGAATAATGCCGTGTAACGTGATAGGCAATTTCTAGGCCCTAGTGCGGATCACCTCTGTAGACAATTTTATTTTGTAAAAAGCAGGTCACCAGTAACAGAAGTCAGGCAAACATGGCCAGATGTTTTTTTCCCCCCAACTCGAAGTTATTTTTTTTTTGTCTTCCCCCCCCCCCCCCATTATGTTTTGCGTGTGTACTGACGTCATAGATAGCTATAAGAATTTTCTGTGTACATTTTTCTTGTAGTACTTCGATGACTTTTAAAAAAGTTGGACAGAAATAAAAAAAAAAAAACTACCTGCGGTTCGTGCTCTTAAAGATTTCCCGTTGGTGTTTTAAATGTTCTCATTCTTTTCTTATCTTTTTTTTTTCAACCGGTGCCGACACAGAATTTTGATACCGTTATAATAGTTCTCCCCCGCTAGCGTAGTCTACCGTACTTGCTAGCATGTAACATACACTGTTATATCACGGACCAGGTCTCTGAATGGTTCCATTCGTATTGATCTCAGCAACAAACTGGGATACCACCTCACGTGCCAACAGACTGTTTCGTGGATGAGTATGTTTAGGTGTCTGTCCCCTGCACGGTGGGGGCCGACGAGCTTTTGAATTGTGAATTATACAGCGGTGTTGGTGATGTTTTAGCATCCCACTTTAAAAAAAAAATTCTTTGATGGAAAATTGTGTACAAACATTTCATAGTGATACCTGTGCACTGTGGCAAAGTGAATGTTTTCAATGTTCTATTGTTATTTTTTTTTTATCAGTTTTTCAAAGTTGAAGGAATTACTTTGTGTACTTCTAATTCAAAATACAAAGATTTACGTGGAGTTTATTGGAGTTACTTGTAATGATTATAGACATATACATTTAGATTTGTTTAAAGTTTATCAATTACGATATAATTAATCACTTTGAATCTCTCACTCTTTCTTTCAACCTGTCACTCTTCATATCCTGCTCTCCTTTTCTTTCTTCCCTTACTTTCTTCGTTACTCTTCCCTTCACTCTCTCACTCTCTCCTTCTCTCTCTCTCCCTCTCTCTCTCGATATTTCTTTGTTACTTTCTCTCGCTCTCTCTCGATACTTTCCTTGTTACTTTCTCTCTGTCTGTCTGTCTGTCTCTATCTCGATATTTCTTGTTACTTTCTCTCTCTCTCTCTCTCGTTGTGTCTATCTATCTAACTATCTATCTATCTATCTATCTATCTATCTATCTATCTATCTATCTATCTATCTATCTATCTATCTATCTATCTATCTATCTATCTATCTATCTATCTATCTATCTATCTATCTATCTATCTATCTATCTATCTATCTATCTATCTATCTATCTATCTATCTATCTATCTATCTATCTATCTATCCATCCATCCATCCATCCATCCATCCATCCATCCATCCATCCATCCATCCATCCATCCATCCATCCATCCATCCATCCATCCATCCATCTATCTATCTATCTATCTATCTATCTATCTATCCATCCATCCATCTATCTATCTATCTGTCTTTAGGTCTGTCTATCTATCTATCTGTCTTTAGGTCTGTCTATCTATCTATCTGTCTTTAGGTCTGTCTGCCTGTCTTTGATCTTTGAAAGACGAGCTATATTGCCGTGGAGCCACCGTGTTCTCAGCACCAGTTAACTACTGGCTCCTACTGATTTCCGATAGTTTCAATGGCTCTCATTAAATTGACTAACCCTTTTTCTTTTCTCTTGCTATTTCTTTCTTTCCTAAGAATCAATGTGAATGTTTTCTCTTTTAAGAAGTAAAAGTTGCTTTGAAAAATCTCTTATCCACAGCATGCACGTCTCCACAACACAGTCTATACTACACCACATCTCAGCGTACTGTTGAATATATTCTTTTTAAGACGCACAAAAAATGAGCTCATTTAAGAGAGATGGCGATAATTGCAAATTTCACAATCCCTGTAATGGGCGAATCAATGTTTTTGTATTTTAATGGAAAATGTTTCACACAAAGAATGTCACATTTCATTGGAAACTGGCAAACTGGTGACATTATTAAAAAGAATCAGATGGATCTGGTAACTCTGGTATTAAATAAGAATCAACCAAAGAACATCAATAAATTTCATAACAGCAATATCTAGTGCTATAAATGTATCAATTCATCCATCTTGTTGATACTTACGAATTAGAATGCCCCATTTAAAATTCTAATCAACAAACACATAAAAAAAGTGTACAAACTAACCATTTTAAATTACAACACTGTCAGCATGCGTGCTGTGTATACTTATTTAGATTTCACAGGAAGTGTCAAAGTCTGAGAATCAGAATGTTTGTTTTATTGACAGTCTATCTTTGAATAAAAGAACATAAATTAGCCCCCCCCCCCCCACTCCCACCCCTCCACCTGAACTTTTGTTTTAGAGCGAGGCGTCCATACGGTGTAGGTGAAGTTTTTAGCAAGTTGGTAAATGAAGAATTAATTTTCATGGCGCACATAAGTTAAAAACATTTGTATGTTGTAGTCCCTATATTTTTATATGCTAGTAGTTGCAAGTGGTGGGGGGGGGGGGAGGACGGATGGTCGTGTGAGGTAAAGCGACGATCGGCTGTCGACCTGAGGGTCCCTGGTTCGATCTCCGGTTAGGACCAATGGATCTTTCAGGTCCTGGCTTAACTCCTCGCTATATCTCCCGTGTTGCCTCCAAGTCCGTTGCACTATCGGCTATGGTGGGCGTGAAAGGGCGCTATAAAAACCGTCCCGTTAATGGTTTATAGGATCTGAGAGATTTCTTCTCACCCTTACAGGGGGACTTCACTCACAAGTAGTTACCAGTAGTTACTAGTAGTAGACTTAACAACCAGAAACATTGTGTACATGGCTGGAAGTCAAAGATTATGTAAAAAATAAAAATAATTCCGGTCCGCTGGTGAACAAAGTGTTTGCTGTTTTTTCACATCTACGTATTCGATAAAGTTGGAATCATACATTAAATTCCTCGCTGCAAAAAAGTCTAAGCAAAGAAATTAAACCACTGTGAAGTAGTAAGCATCCAATCATCCCGGGAAAAGTAACCATAGCTTCCCACGACAACCACTATCAATAGTAAATTGAAACCGGTCGATTAGCAACAGCGCCATAATGCTCGTGATTCCCGGGGGGGGGGGGGCTTTAGCTATTATAAGGCTCTGTTCAACATTGTTTGGCAGATCTTTAGACATTGAATTCAATTTAATTCGATTTCATTCTCCAAACTCAAGAGAAAGTTTTAAAAAAAAACAAACAATAACAAACAAAACATTTTTTTAATGAGCCCTGTTTCTAATTAATGTACATCACAGTCAAAGGCATTTCTTATGGATAGGAAAATCAGTCGACCGCTTGGGCCCCCCCCCAGCCAAAATGACCCCTTCCAGTTCTAATTCATTTCAAGTCTTATGCTACCAGGTTCCCATCCCGACAGATAATAAAGCCCAGGGCCCCCAAATATTTATTAAGCCCCCAAAGAACTGATCTTTTAGATTCGACTAACAAAATAATACCCCCCCCCCCTTTTATTACCAAAATCACCTTCCATACCTTTTTTTTTTACGATAATCATTTAAAGCAGCCTATCAAAGTTATTGCTGATATTCCGTTCATTTCTGTGTTTTGAACTCTCACAATAACTTTACATTAATAACCAGCTTATCAAAGTTATAGCCGATATTCCGTTCATTTCTGTGTTTTGAACTCTCACAATAACTTTACATTAATAACCAGCTTATCAAAGTTATTGTTGATATTCCGTTCATTTCTGCGTTTTGAACTCACACAATAACTTTACATTAATAACCAGCTTATCAAATTTATTGCCTATAACGTACACTTCAGTGTTTCAATACCTGTGTGCAATATTGACGTTCTTTCAATTTCATAAAACTGTGTCTCTTATCTTTCACTCATTTCCATTAAAGCTTCAACCAGATATAAGGATATTAAATCATTCTGGCCACCTGTCCTGGGCTGGGTTTATCTCAGTTTTATTGTTTTATACGGTTCAGTGTTATCTGACCCTTTAACCTTTTTAGCAATAACATCCGTAACCCGTTCATTTTGTTTATGTTCTGTTGGGTGTTAATATGTTATTCTATGTATACTAGTCATTCTATCTATCTATCTATCTATCTATCTATCTATCTATCTATCTATCTATCTATCTATCTATCTATCTATCTATCTATCTATCTATCTATCTATCTATCTATCTATCTATCTATCTATCTATCTATCTATCTATCTATCTATCTATCTATCTATCTATCTATCTATCTATCTATCTATCTATCTATCTATCTATCTATCTATCATCTATCTATCTATCTAATCTATCTAATCTATCTGTATGTCTGTCTGCCATAAGAATCATGTTGTATGTACAAGATGTATCAACATGATAACTTATGTCTTATGTTATTCTTAGTATAATCTGTAATCTACCACTCTAACTAGTTTTAACATATCTTTTAAAAACACGCTTTGTTATCAGTATATCGTGTGGCATAACCGAAAAATCCATTTTGCTTATTAGCATTTTTAGGGAAATAACATTGATAAAAAAAAAAGTAATATTCAACACAATGATTTAAAGACACAAACACACCGTTTGATCCAATGATTATAGGGTTGGTTGCAATGACGGTTCATTGACCATAATAATATATGTGTAGGTGACAAGCTGTCATACATTCAATCTTGTAACTCCTTTGTTACACATGACACAAAATCTGTTATCAATGAATCCATTTCAACAGAGGACCCACCAAGTCTCCATTTGTGTGTGAATGAGCCCCTTTACCTGTATTCCGACCACCAAGTCTCCATTTGTGTGTGAATGAGCCCCTTTACCTGTGCCCAGGCCACCAAGTCTCCATTTGTGTGTGAATGAGCCCCTTTACCTGTATTCAGACCACCAAGTCTCCATGTGTGTGTGTGAATGAGCCCCTTTACCTGTATTCAGACCACCAAGTCTCCATGTGTGTGTGTGAATGAGCCCCTTTACCTGTATTCCGACCACCATGTCTCCATTTGTGTGTGAATGAGCCCCTTTACCTGTATTCAGACCACCAAGTCTCCATGTGTGTGTGTGAATGAGCCCCTTTACCTGTATTCAGACCACCAAGTCTCCATGTGTGTGTGTGAATGAGCCCCTTTACCTGTATTCAGACCACCAAGTCTCCATGTGTGTGTGTGAATGAGCCCCTTTACCTGTATTCAGACCACCAAGTCTCCATTTGTGTGTGTGAATGAGCCCCTTTACCTGTATTCAGACCACCAAGTCTCCATGTGTGTGTGTGAATGAGCCCCTTTACCTGTATTCAAACCACCAAGTCTCCATGTGTGTGTGTGAATGAGCCCCTTTACCTGTATTCAGACCACCAAGTCTCCATTTGTGTGTGTGAATGAGCCCCTTTACCTGTATTCAGACCACCAAGTCTCCATGTGTGTTTGTAAATGAGCCCCTTTACCTGTATTCAGACCACCAAGTCTCCATGTGTGTGTGTGAATGAGCCCCTTTACCTGTATTCAGACCACCAAGTCTCCATGTGTGTGTGTGAATGAGCCCCTTTACCTGTATTCAGACCACCAAGTCTCCATTTGTGTGTGTGAATGAGCCCCTTTACCTGTATTCAGACCACCAAGTCTCCATGTGTGTGTGTGAATGAGCCCCTTTACCTGTATTCAGACCACCAAGTCTCCATGTGTGTGTGTGAATGAGCCCCTTTACCTGTATTCAGACCACCAAGTCTCCATGTGTGTGTGTGAATGAGCCCCTTTACCTGTATTCCGACCACCAAGTCTCCATGTGTGTGTGTGAATGAGCCCCTTTACCTGTATTCAGACCACCAAGTCTCCATGTGTGTGTGAATGAGCCCCTTTACCTGTATCCCGACCACCAAGTCTCCATGTGTGTGTGAATGAGCCCCTTTACCTGTATTCAGACCACCAAGTCTCCATGTGTGTGTGTGAATGAGCCCCTTTACCTGTATTCAGACCACCAAGTCTCCATGTGTGTGTGTGAATGAGCCCCTTTACCTGTATTCCGACCACCAAGTCTCCATTTGTGTGTGAATGAGCCCCTTTACCTGTGCCCAGGCCACCAAGTCTCCATTTGTGTGTGAATGAGCCCCTTTACCTGTATTCAGACCACCAAGTCTCCATATGTGTGTGTGAATGAGCCCCTTTACCTGTATTCAGACCACCAAGTCTCCATGTGTGTGTGTGAATGAGCCCCTTTACCTGTATTCCGACCACCATGTCTCCATTTGTGTGTGTGAATGAGCCCCTTTACCTGTATTCAGACCACCAAGTCTCCATGTGTGTGTGTGAATGAGCCCCCTTTACCTGTATTCAGACCACCAAGTCTCCATGTGTGTGTGTGAATGAGCCCCTTTACCTGTATTCAGACCACCAAGTCTCCATGTGTGTGTGTGAATGAGCCCCTTTACCTGTATTCAGACCACCAAGTCTCCATTTGTGTGTGTGAATGAGCCCCTTTACCTGTATTCAGACCACCAAGTCTCCATGTGTGTGTGTGAATGAGCCCTTTACCTGTATTCAAACCACCAAGTCTCCATGTGTGTGTGTGAATGAGCCCCTTTACCTGTATTCAGACCACCAAGTCTCCATTTGTGTGTGTGAATGAGCCCCTTTACCTGTATTCAGACCACCAAGTCTCCATGTGTGTTTGTGAATGAGCCCCTTTACCTGTATTCAGACCACCAAGTCTCCATGTGTGTGTGTGAATGAGCCCCTTTACCTGTATTCAGACCACCAAGTCTCCATGTGTGTGTGTGAATGAGCCTTTACCTGTATTCAGACCACCAAGTCTCCATTTGTGTGTGTGAATGAGCCCCTTTACCTGTATTCAGACCACCAAGTCTCCATGTGTGTGTGTGAATGAGCCCCTTTACCTGTATTCAGACCACCAAGTCTCCATGTGTGTGTGTGAATGAGCCCCTTTACCTGTATTCAGACCACCAAGTCTCCATGTGTGTGTGTGAATGAGCCCCTTTACCTGTATTCCGACCACCAAGTCTCCATGTGTGTGTGTGAATGAGCCCCTTTACCTGTATTCAGACCACCAAGTCTCCATGTGTGTGTGAATGAGCCCCTTTACCTGTATCCCGACCACCAAGTCTCCATGTGTGTGTGAATGAGCCCCTTTACCTGTATTCAGACCACCAAGTCTCCATGTGTGTGTGTGAATGAGCCCCTTTACCTGTATTCAGACCACCAAGTCTCCATGTGTGTGTGTGAATGAGCCCCTTTACCTGTATTCCGACCACCAAGTCTCCATGTGTGTGTAAATGAGCCCCTTTACCTGTATTCAGACCACCAAGTCTCCATGTGTGTGTGAATGAGCCCCTTTACCTGTATTCAGACCACCAAGTCTCCATGTGTATGTGAATGAGCCCCTTTACCTGTATTCCGACCACCAAGTCTCCATGTGTGTGTGAATGAGCCCCTTTACCTGTATTCAGACCACCAAGTCTCCATTTGTGTGTGAATGAGCCCCTTTACCTG
Organism: Bulinus truncatus; assembly: GCA_021962125.1. Taxonomy (NCBI): domain Eukaryota; kingdom Metazoa; phylum Mollusca; class Gastropoda; family Planorbidae; genus Bulinus; species Bulinus truncatus. The sequence continues at coordinate 352,336 of JAGDYQ010000425.1, read as the reverse complement.
TATTCCGACCACCAAGTCTCCATGCGTGTGTGAATGAGCCCCTTTACCTGTAGTCTCCATGTGTGTGTGAATGAGCCCCTTTACCTGTATTCCGACCACCAAGTCTCCATGTGTGTGTGAATGAGCCCCTTTACCTGTATTCAGACCACCAAGTCTCCATTTGTGTGTGAATGAGCCCCTTTACCTGTATTCAGACCACTAAGTCTCCATGTGTGTGTGAATGAGCCCCTTTACCTGTATTCAGACCACCAAGTCTCCATGTGTGTGTGAATGAGCCCCTTTACCTGTATTCCGACCACCAAGTCTCCATGTGTGTGTGAATGAGCCCCTTTACCTGTATTCAGACCACCAAGTCTCCATTTGTGTGTGAATGAGCCCCTTTACCTGTATTCCGACCACCAAGTCTCCATTTGTGTGTGAATGAGCCCCTTTACCTGTATTCCGACCACCAAGTCTCCATTTGTGTGTGAATGAGCCCCTTTACCTGTATTCAGACCACCAAGTCTCCATTTGTGTGTGAATGAGCCCCTTTACCTGTATTCCGACCACCAAGTCTCCATTTGTGTGTGAATGAGCCCCTTTACCTGTATTCCGACCACCAAGTCTCCATTTGTGTGTGTGAATGAGCCCCTTTACCTGTGTATTCTGCGGGCACGGCCTGTACACGGGACCCTCAAGAAGTAGTCACTTGCGATTAACTTTCACGGCGCTGTGACCTTTTTACTGAGGATGTTTGGCGATGAACCCACATTTATTAACTGCTAATTGCTGCCCATGTGTGTGTTGCATCTGTTACTAAGTGTTACATTACAGGGAGCTACTGTAGCTTCCCCGTAACTGTGTCTAATCATAGCGTCTTGGTATGTATGTAGGCTATGTATCTGTGTGTGTGTGGGGGGGGGCGGAGGCGAATTTACTTGTGGATACAGTACAATGCTGCCCATATGTTTGATGCGCCTCTTGTACAATAGGAAGCTACTGTATATGTCTCTGTGTGGCTGGGTCTAATTATCGCGACCGAGTATGTTTATGTGTGTCTGTGATTTATGTATGATATTACGTAGAGCTACTTTATATATGTCTCTGTGTGGCTGTATCGTACTATGGTGTCTGGATATGTGTGTATGTGTGATGTATCTCTTGCAATAAAGACAGATACTGTATCTTCTCTGTGTCTAATTATAGTGGTTGTGTGTGTAACACACACACACACACACACACACACACATATATATATATATATATATATATATAGACATAGGCGTACCTAGGTTGGGGGAGAGGGTCCAAATTCGAAAGTCCCCCGGGCCCCAGCTTGAGGGGGGGGCCCCAAATTTTTTTTGTTTACATTAAATATTAAGTACATTATCTCATGTCATGGTGTCGAACGTCAAAATGCAGGGGCCCCCAAAGAGGCCAAGTCCCCCCCCACGGGCCCTCAAAATCCCTAGGTTCGGCACTGTATGTAGACTATGAATATGCAAACAAGGCGGTAACGTAGCCTCCCCTCCCCCTTCCATCCAGTGCTCAATGGGTCTCCCTCCAGTATTAACTTCTATTAGATCTGCTCTTTAAAAGGCCCATGTCAGGTCCTTTCGTCTAGAGTCCCCCCCCCCCCAGAAACCTCGGGCCCTTAAAACTCCAAAGACCTAAAGCGGCATAATAGACAGGCTAACTTGCGACGCAGTGCCCCTAGTATCTCTATCTTTGCCGAGGGCCATCAAATATTTTTTTTGTCTTTAATATATTATATGCTTTACATCTCTATATACTGTATACATTCCTGTGTGTGTGTGTGTGTGTGTGTGTGTGTGTGTGGTTATGAAATTACATTAGAAAACTACTAAATTTGTCCATGTAAGTGGGTTGTATCACTCTTACATTGAACTGCGTCTAGTGAAGTTGTCTGTGTATAGCCTATGTGTATGTGTGTTGTATCTCTCTTACATTGAACTGCGTCTAGTCAAGTTGTCTGTGTAGGCCTATGTTTGTTAGTGTGTGTGTGTGTGTGTGTACGGCAGTGTACATAAGGAGATTGTATCGCTATGTAATTTCTCCTCTCAGTAAGTAGATTATGTTCACAAAACCATTGACGACATTCACAGCCTTGACCGACTACAACCAACGGCTTAGGTAGCGCTCCCCACCATCCTCCCTACCCACCCACCCTGTCGTGTCAATGAATCAGACTATTGGCCAGGCATCGCGATATGCTGTCATTACTAAAGAACGTTATTAACATATTGACAAGTAGGCCCCAGTTTTCCCTTTCCCCCCAATTTGATGACGTCATTACAAGTGAACCACCATTCCTCCATGTGTCAACAATATAATGCAACATATGTTATGTACGCTGTATATAGCCTCCTCCCCAAATGACTTCTTGTAAAAACAAAAGCAAAAATTTTCAAAAGGATTTTTTGTTTTGCTGTTGACAGATCGTATTTATGGCTTAATAAGGCTTATCGATGTTATTAGGTTTAAATAGTTTCTTTTTTAACTGTGCGTGTATTCAAAGTTGTGCTGAAATAGATTTGAACAGTTTGATTCTTGTAATGAACCGTGTGCTACTGTTTTTACGGGGTTGGTGTCTTGGAAGCAGAAAATTTGCTGCATTCGTCACGTGTTATTATCTAATTGCCAACTAACATTTGTTTCTGGACAAAACAAATTTGACATGCTTCTTCATCATTTAAAACAACAACAACCCAGCAACAACTGTAAAACAATTAAATTTTCTTTCACCTGTGTATGATCTATTCGATAAAAAAAGAATAAACCGTCACATTATTTTTTATGACTCTAGTCATATTTGACATCTGATATTATTTTAAACGAACTCTACTTATTCTATTTTTTCCCCTACTTCATTTATCCAAATACACCCCCCTCCCAATAAAACATTTGATGAACAATTATAAACAATCTTAGACTATTACCTTTTACAAGTTAAATAAATATAAATATGTCTCTCATTTCCCCCCTGCACTTTAAAGTTGAACTATCACTCTTCTGTACTAGATCTTAAATAACCTCTCATACTTTGAATAACTTCTGTGTTGTAATCGCCCAAATGTTCCATTTTACCTTATGACTTAGGCTAGTGTCGCCAAGACAAAAACCAGTTAAAGAAACAAGTGAGACTTATCTATATAACGGTTCCCCCCAAGCTCCAAGGGACACATTAGCAAAATAATGTCATTCCACACACACACACACACACTGTAAATTAATTCACCAGCCTTCTTGAATTATTAATTAGAGCCCCTCAGTATGGGACAGGAGTTTCATTCAAACGGAGAGAGATGATGTTACCACAGTTTGTTATGTAGTGCTATATATTTGGGACGTACCTGGATATTGAACTATAAGAGGATTTCGGCACGTAATGTTTTCAATCATTGATTGGTCATTCATGGTGTTAACGTGAGGAAGAAAAAGCCTTTGTGTTTTTACTCAATAAATATAGACCAGTTTGTCTTTTTGTGTAAGCAAATGATAGCGAAAATAAATATATTCATTTCCATGTGGATTAACACTCCGGATCAAAGACTCCCGCCAAAATGAGCCAGCTACTCGTCCCTGAGCCAGATAATCGGGTCAAATCCGCACCGAGCAGCCCCCAGTTTCGCAAATCTGAGCACCATACTTTCTCTTTTCATCATCACAAGAAGTCCGACCCCGGTAAAAATGGTAAAAAGTCTGAGCATCACCACTCCAAGAAATCTGGGCACAAATCGTCCGAGTCGTCTGTTCAGAGCCTGTCGCCTGACAGCAACCTCAGCTCGAAGACTTTGTTAGTGAACGAGGTACCGGGATTAAAGAAGTCCCATTCCACGGGGAACGGTTTGAATAAACTGATCAACAAATTCATCACGCCTCAGGTAACTTTCGAAATTCCTCTCTGTTTAGTCAATAGTACAAATAATTCCACAGCTTACAAAAAAAAATGTGTGCGACCATCATTTTTAATCCATGTAAACTGGTGTTGGTTGTTTTAGATGAAATCAGGTGAAAATAACATGGGTGGGAACATTTCAATGGATAGACGGCTGGTCTTTATCCAGAACGGCATGGCACATGTCATGAGTTCAAATCCCAGTGGCCGTGAACATTTTGTCTTAACTGTGTGGTTTGGGGGGGGGTGTAGATTGTAGAGTTGGGCCGTCCCCCCCCCCCCCACGCAGCTTGTTTGATTGGTCAGAAAGCCCAAAGGTCATGTATTTATTTTTTACCCGTAAGTCCACAATATTTTGACCGGTAAAGACACAATCCTTTTGTATTTCTTAACGAGGAAAATCATCAATCATTTAAATTCAAACATTTTTTTTTCTTCTTTTTCGTTGTGTACAGTTTAAACTTAAACGTATTTTAGAGAGTATATTGGCAGAAATAGATTTACCTTGTATCTAGAGTTTAATTTAATAGTTGAATAGTTCACATTGTTCTAAACAATTTGCCAGTTTGCTACACGATTACTGTTGTAATTTTAGCCCATGTTTTCCCAAACTGTTTATGAAAAAAAAAAAGAGAGCAACGTTTGTTTTTTTTTTCAAAATGACGATTTCAAATCGTTAGCGGCTTTTTTTTTTAGAGAATAAACTAGATCTGTGCATATGTAAAATGTAAATATTGAAGTGAGATTTTGCGAAATTAGTACCTATCAGGGACGAGGCGTGAGTTTTGCCGGTCATAGTCATATTTATATAAAATTCTATACAATGGCACTGTGTTTATTGAATAGAGTTAGCATAACACCGTTCATAATAAAATGACTAAAAGTTTAAATATATATAACTTTCATATATATATATATATATATATATATATATATATATATATATTCCGTATATGTTGTTAGCCTAATAATTTGTACTAATATATAAATCTATGTTTGTTTGTGCTTTTTATATAGCGTAAAAACATCCATATATTTTTGTCTGAGAGTTATGACCGGCAACACTCACGCCTCGTCCCTGGTACCCATAGTACTCAACTGTAAGAGGTCATGTGTACAGTCTGTACCTAGATGTACGGATGTATTCGCAGGCTACAGTAGGCAGATAGCTGTGGTGAATAAGTACATGCTATAGCAATCGGTATAATCAGTACCGTGGTACACACACACACACACACACACACACATCCAGAGAAATGCCTACATAGGTCTAGTAAGCTAAATATGTGTGTGTGTGTGTGTTTGTTCGTCTGTGCGTGTGTAGAAAGTACGGAAGCACCGAGTTTTCATGTTATCTATGGCAAATTTAAAAACAACTACTGGCTTATATTGTCTCTAAGTAGAGCAGGGGTGGGCAAACTACGGCCCGCGGGCCGCATGCGGCCCGCCAGAGTATTTTATGCGGCCCGAACGCATGTACATGTTGCGATCATATATCGAATTTTTTTTTCTTTGTTTAGAACTTTCGCTATATTTTTGAAATTTTATTCCGACTATTTGATTCAAATCTAGAAATATTAAATCGGTTTTATAGCTCCAGATAATTATTTGTAATTACTAGCCATGAATTGTTAACATCCCTATTCGAAACTATTTTACTTATCAAACTGGAGAGGCTTTTGTTATCAATTTACCTTTTGAAAGGTTTTAAAAGATAATTGACAATTTGATTCACCAACTTCGTGGTGCAAGCAAAGACTTTTTGTACAGTGCTTTGGACAAAAGTATCCGCTACAGCACAATTGTTGGTATTTATACGGGGAATAAACATTCGCTTTGAGCTTACTTAGTGTTGAGCCACTCAAAGACACAACCACAAACCAGGTTTTATTCCTGACTATACAATTTTGCCTATCCACTGTGTTGTCCATCATGAAAGTCTGCGTAAAGCTGCGTTGAATATCAAGCATGTTATTGACCTATTTGTCAGTGTAATAAACCTCATCAGAGCTAGGGTACATAATCACAGACAGTTCCAGGCACTGCTTTAAAGCTTTGGAAACTTAAACATTCTGATATAAACTACCACAGCAGTGTCCGCTGGCTGAGTCTGGGCAAACTATTAAGGCGAGTGTGAAATATCAAGAAAGAAATAGTTATGTTTCTGGAGATGAAGTGTTTTGTTTGTGACTTTGTTACTAACATTGTTAATGAAGAGTGGAGGTCAGACTTCATGTCTGCCATTGACATTATAGATAATTGAATGAACTGAGTGTCGAATTTCAGGTCAATAGCTTGTTTGCACATGAAATGTATGTGGATGTTAAATCATTTCAGGCAAAGCAGGCTTTTCCATTTCCCTTTACACACACACACACACTAGCTGAATCCTGCAAAACCTTTGATTAGCATAGAGTTATATGCTCTTAGGTTTGATCAGTAGGCTAGGTTATTTTTGTTTTCGGACAGATCCTTTCTTTTCATGATTTTTATTACTATTGTTTACGTTTGACGATTTTAAACTGGAATACTGTTGTATTAATCCTTTACTTTCGATTTAACGCAGAACCCAAATCGCTATTATTTATATAGATATCATAATTGTATAAGTCCATGGCGACCATTGGTGACTCTATGAGCCGCATGGTGATGGCCGTTGAGCGCGGCCTCCAATAACGACATACCTAAATCTTATCACATTCACAATAGTGTGGGTCTTTTTTCTTTTTTTTTTTTCAGAGATGCTGGAGTGGAAATTAAAATGTCCCCACCTTGTAGAGAATAAAAAAAATAATATTCCTAACATTGGCCAGTTAGCTTGCAACCCCCCCCCCACGGGTTTTATAGGATTATTTACCGGATGCATGACAAACTCAGCTTTACTGACCTTGCAGCAAGTCGGGTCCGACATCTTACGTACTTCAGTACTTTTTGACACAACAGTGGGGCGGCATTTCCAGGGTCAGCTCTGGCTGGTTTTGGCTACTGTTTATCGATACGTTGTACGTAAGGTGTCATTACACATTTTCTTATTACACATCTTCTCATTACACATTTTCTCATTACACATCTGCTCATTACACATCTGCTCATTACACATCTGCTCATTACACATCTGCTCATTACACATCTGCTCATTACACATCTGCTCATTACACATCTGCTCAATTAACATCTTATAATTACACATCTTCTCATTACACATCTGCTATAATTACACATCTTCTCACACACATCTTCTCATTACACATCTTCTCAATTAACATTTTCTCATTACACATTTTCTCATTACACTTTTGTCGGGGAGCTTTAAATTTCCATTTAGTACCATCCATCATTCGAATGCCGACATCTTTTGTCACAAAATTCAATACATTGTATTCAATAAATATCGTAAGCGCTGTTGAGAGGATATCAGCTCCTGCCTTATCCGATGTCAGCCAACATGAGCTAAATATAGAATGTAATAATCGAAACTAAATATTTGCTTGGCTTTGCACACACACACACACACACACACATACAATACTCAAAAAGTCGAAAATAACAAACTAGAAGATAGTCAATGGTGGGGAAAAAAAAAGTAATTGAAGAATCGTATAAATTGAATTTGAAAAGAAAGAAATCTGTTTTCAACTGCTAATGACTGTACAAATCAAGACAGGAACTGTCACGCGGTTTAAGAACAAAATAAAATAATGAATTAGTTAATTGAATAAAATGGCATTTAATTAATGTGCCATCGATTTTTCAGACAGGAAGTTCTTCATATTAAAGCGCAGATTACCTGTCTGAATGTCAACACATTTACTTTGAACTCATCCTCTGTGCTGTGCTCACAGTTATTATGTTAACGTGAACAATTTAAAATAAACAATGTTTATTATTATTCATATGCTAAATGCCTATATATCCTTGACAGTCTTCTCTCAGAGTCATATAGATGTAATAAATGGAAAGGTTTTTTTCTTCCCCACGTCTTGTGTCTAAAACTGTATCGTCTGTCGGGACAATATTATAAAACCCTTCCCCCCCCACCCATATCCAATGCTGCAATAGCCATGGAAGATGTGGGTCGCTAGCATCATCCAATGCTGCAATAGCCATGGAAGATGTGGGTCGCTAGCATCATCCAATGCTGCAATAGCCATGGAAGATGTGGGTCGCTAGCATCATCCAATGCAGCAATAGTCTTGGAAGATGTAGGTCGCTAGCATATCCAATGATGCAATAGCCATGGAAGATGTAGGTCGCTAGCATCATCCAATGCTGCAATAGCCATGGAAGATGTAGGTCCCTAGCATCATCCAATGTTGCAATAGCCATGGAAGATGTAGGTCGCTAGCATCATCCAATGCTGCAATAGCCATGGAAGATGTAGGTCGCTAGCATATCCAATGCTGCAATAGCCATGGAAGATGTAGGTCCCTAGCATCATCCAATGTTGCAATAGCCATGGAAGATGTAGGTCGCTAGCATCATCCAATGCTGCAATAGCCATGGAAGATGTAGGTCGCTAGCATCATCCAATGCTGCAATAGCCATGGAAGATGCAGGTCCCTAGCATCATTCAATGTTGCAATAGCCATGGAAGATGTGGGTCGCTAGCATCATCCAATGCTGCAATAGCCATGGAAGATGTAGGTCGCTAGTATTATCCAATGCTGCAATAGCCATGGAAGATGTAGGTCGCTAGCATCATCCAATGATGCAATAGCCATGGAAGATGTAGGTCGCTAGCTTCACCTTTATTTAAACTGAGCTGCAACCACGACCAATATCTTATCTTGGAAAACAAACATAGGATAACTACTTCACCACAACCAAGTTCACCAACTTAATGAACAGACTTTCAGATAGAAATGTAACTCAATCGGTCCTTTCTGATTACTTACATTCGTAGCGTTGATGTTATCAACCAATCATTTCTGATTATTTACATTTGTTACCTAAATATCACTAACCCAGTCATTTTGGATTATTTGTGAGATTAAAGGCACCGAGCGATTATTTAAATGACTCAGGAAACGTGTTGGATGAATTTATGTCATCAAACTATCATTTCCGATTACTTAGTTAAACAAGTGTCCCTAATCAGCAATTTCTACTCGAGTATCACTTATCAGTCATTTCTGATCATTTAGGTTCTTACATGCCACACTTAATCACTCATTTCTGATGACTTGGTGAATAATACATTTGTTTAAATCAGTCATTTCTGAACAGATGTATTTAGAAACATGTGACTACTGAAAAATCATTTATGGTTACTTATATAGATATACATCAACAATGTATATAGTAAGTCATTTCTGATTATCCAGATACATACATGTCACTTATCAGTCCTCTCAGATTACCCATATACACATGTCACTAATCAGTCGTTTCTGATTACCCAGATACATCAGTATGGCTAATCGGTAATTTCCTGATTACCCAGATACATCAACATCGCCAGTCGGTCATTTCCTGATTACCCAGATACATCAATGTCGCCAATCAGTCATTTCCTGATTACCCAGATACATCAATGTCGCCAATCAGTCATTTCCTGATTACCCAGATACATCAATGTCACCAATCAGTCATTTATTGATCAGTCGGATTTACCCAATGCCCGAATTCATTGCCTGTAAACTCTCACACACGATGTTCTGCGCACCATTCACACCGAGACAGGCATGCTATAAACTACCCACACATTGATCGCGTAGCCCACAATCGTTCATTGTATACCCCGACGTTTGATTTCTTCACCAGCCACTGGTTCCCTTGTCTTGTCGCCAGACAGGGGGTATTTCAACCAGCCCCTGGTTCCCTTGTCTCGCCGCCAGACAGGGGGGCTTTTCAGACGCCTGGATGGGCCATAAAAGGGGCGAATATGTAAACACGATTGCGACAGCTTTTTTTTATTTTATTTTAAGTGCCTCACCGTAACCGCGATGCTGCGACGGCCATGAAGAAAACCACAGATGCCGTATTCTATGTACCCAATCAGTATTGCCCATAAAGACCAACATAATCTATCAGAAGTGATTTGATTGGATCATTTATTACTAGATCTAAATTTTTTTGAGCCATGAGCCATCTAGATGTAAGAACATTACAGATTTGATGTTTTTACCCCTTTCATTTAGATATAAAATTTAGTTTATGCTTTATATCTAGATATTTTTTTTTCAATCTACTTCTGGATAATTACTTGGGAAAAAAAGTTGGCAGACCTGTCTGGCTTCGGTGTGGGTTGCAAACCTCGCGACGCGTGTAAAAACATAAAGTCAGCTGACTTGTCAGTTCCGGTCACTGACGGTTTGGGTCTTTCAGTAAATGAAGGTTGGAATATTTTAATAACTGATGGTTGGGATATTTTAATAACTGATGGTTGCGATATTTTAATAACTGGTGGTTGGGATATTTTAATAACTGGTGCTTGGGATATTTTAATACCTGGTGGTTGGGATATTTTAATAACTGGTGGTTGGGATATTTTAATAACTGGTGGTTGGGATATTTTAATAACTGGTGGTTGGGATATTTTAATAACTGATGGTTGGGATATTTTAATAAAGATGGTCCAGTTCAATCGTTAATAGACGATTGGATTGTTGATTGTTACTTCGTCGATTGTTGATTGTTAGTTCAGTTGTCGGTTTTTTTTTGTGTGTGGGTCTTTCAATTAAAATCACACTAGGGTTTATTCGTTATTGGTAGAGTTTGATGATCAAATAATTCATGACTAATTGTGTTCGTCCATTCTTAATTGGGGTCATTAAACTGAATTAGTTGCTTACATTCCTCCATTCTTGATTGGAATAATCGGCTAATTGATTTTTTTTTGTTGTTATATTCGTTCATTTTCTTTTTGGAATCATCAACTTGTTTTTTTTTATAGCTGTACCGTCCATTGTTGATTAGGATCATATCATAATCGATTGGGGACTGCCATTCGTCCCATTTTGTTTTGTTGGTATCATTCAATAATTGATATTTTAGGCAAAAAAAATAATAATAATAAATTTCGTTTCGCTAATTCACTGAACGACGATTCACTTCCACCCAGGGCAGTTATTAAGGACAAACTAGACGACATGCACATTGTAATTAGCTATCGGGGCCTCAACAGGTACGTTTGCTTGGAGCCCCCTAATAGATATCAGTCTCCCCCCTCCCCTCCCAGACATAAGAACGATCCTGCACCCACCATTGTGTATGATCGAGTCTACACTGTTCGAGCTCATTGAATGTAACAATCCAAGTTATCGAAATATTTGCAGTCTTGACGGGCGGCCAGTGTGGTTGGCTCTTCATGTTGACACCCCCCCTGGTTCCAGATAATAGAATGAAAGGCAAAGAGACGCCGCCGTGATCAATAATGGAACATTATCCGGGGGAGGGGGTGGGGGGGCTAATGACATTAGCGAAGTGAAGGTCCCCTCCCCTTTTACATCATCATTACATTACAGGGACCCACGCTCACACACACACACACACACCGGGCATTTATTTACGCTGCAACTTTGTTGGTCTAATGGGTCCTCTTTGAGAATACGCGCAGGGAGTTTCATACATTGATTTAGCCCATCAGACCTTAATATGCCCACGCTTCAAGCTAATCTGTTTTGTGTTTGTGGCTTGCGTTGGGTCTGATGCATTTTTATTATAGCCTCGACACCAACGTGATGCGTTTGTAAACGTGGACCACTGATCCATATAAATAGGCTAGGCTGTGTTTATCTGGGCTAAAGATTTTTTTTTTGATTGTTAAAGAGACGGGAGGTAATCACTGAATAGATAGATAAAAATGAAATATTTTGTAGGGGTAAGGGAGAAAAGTAAACCGATATATAGGTCAGATGTTTTGATTACAAACATACACACAACTAAGAGCAATCCAGCTAAGACAATTACTTTCTGGGGTAATATTTTTTTCCCTACTACTACCCCCACCCCTACACATCAATTGCATAACGTGCCTTATAGTGAGGGGTGTAGTTTTTTGGTAAGTTATTAAAATATGAAATGTTTTCAGCTTAAGAGCTCTCCTAATGGAAAATTAATTTTTCAAGGCCCCCCCTCCCTTTCAAACATTGAGTTGTATTCTAGTACAACTGTAGAACATTTTTGAGTACTTTTAGCTTAGGTACTTTCACTAGCAATACCCCCCCCCCAAGTGTGTATCTGCACATTGCGTACTTGTATTCGTACATGCACATTGAATACTTGTATTCGTACTTGCACAATGAGTACTTGTATTCGTACTTGCACAATGAGTACTTGTACTCGTACTTGCAACGTGAGTATACATGTACTCTTACTTGTACTTCCACTCGTACTTGTAGTCGTACTTGTACTTGAATGGTCAGTACTTGGAACATCCCTAGTATTTACTGAAATATATTTCTAGCATTCAATCTACTGGTCAGTTTCACTTTTTTTTTTCAATAGCTTGACAAAAGTAACATAACAAAAAACATTTTTTTTTAAAATTCACATTTAACTACCAGTAGTCTGCTGTACTCTATAAAGTATCTTCTATCAACAAGACTGAAGAAAAAAAAAACAAAAAGAAAAAAAAAACTGATTTGATATTAACAAAATGAAAGATTATTTTCTGTCATCTTAATATGTAATACATCATTGTTAGAATCTAACGTAATGCCTTGAAGCCACTAACAAACATTGTACTAATTAGAGTCATCTAATCATCATCTTCATACCCTTAACCGTTATAGTTGCCAGGGTAACGTTTGGGCACCTACAAACAGACATATTGCTCCATAGTTGCCCTAACCTGCGCGGCTGCCTTTAGTCCATTCATTGGTGGCCCCCTGTCCAAGTCTTCTAATCGTCTTTTATCATTTTCCCAAAAAACTAAAGTAAATTTACACGTTTATTTCTTGGATTAAAAACTTATGTTTGGCGAAGAAAAAAAAAAAAAAACAAAACCTTACTGTTCTATTTTTGCTACAGTTGAAACATTTACATTATTTTTTGCTACAGTTGAAACATTTACATTATTTTTTGCTACAGTTGAAACATAAACATTATTTTTTGCTACAGTTGAAACATAAACATTATTTTTTGCTACAGTCGAAACATGTACATTATTTTTTGCTACAGTTGAAACATTTACATTATTTTTTGCTACAGTCGAAACATTTACATTATTTTTTGCTACAGTTGAAACATTTACATTATTTTTTGCTACAGTTGAAACATAAACATTATTTTTTGCTACAGTCGAAACATGTACATTATTTTTTGCTACAGTTGAAACATTTACATTATTTTTTGCTACAGTCGAAACATTTACATTATTTTTTGCTACAGTTGAAACATTTACATTATTTTTTGCTACAGTTGAAACATTTACATTATTTTTTGCTACAGTAGAAACATATAGATTATTTTTTGCTACAGTAGAAACATATACATTATTTTTTGCTACAGTAGAAACATTTACATTATTTTTTGCTACAGTTGAAACATTTACATTATTTTTGCTACAGTAGAAACATATAGATTATTTTTTGCTACAGTAGAAACATATACATTATTTTTTGCTACAGTAGAAACATTTACATTATTTTTTGCTACAGTTGAAACATTTACATTATTTTTTGCTACAGTTGAAACATATACATTATTTTTTGCTACAGTAGAAACATATGCATTATTCTCTAGTTTGTTTTTCTAACCTAATAGCTATCTCGACCTGCAGGGTTTATTTCTAAATTTAGAACATAATTAGCTAGAAACATAGATCGATACATTGAAACATTCGCACACAATCTATTGACCCGTGTTCAATGCGTTTCTTTAACTCTGCATTTTGTATCTTTTTTACCGAATATTAATTAAATTTGAAATCTTGAATGTCCTGTCACAGAAGTAAGCTACGTAAGTCCGACATGTCAGTTCGATACTGAACTATTCATTTACAATTGTAATGAAGTCTTCATCAATACAAGCACAATCTGTGCTAACTGCATTGTAACTCGGTTAAGGGGAGCTAAAACACTTTCTTCGTTAGCTGGAAGAAAACAAAAAAGTTGACGATTCACTCCCCTGATCCGAATTTTAAACATATCTATCTCTTAAACTTGTCTTTTTGGATTAAAGGTAGACTTGGTAACACACGCATACACACACACACACACACACATATACCACCAGAGACCATCTCTATCTTTATCTCTCTTCATTCCCTTTTTTGTAAACACATAAAAAAAAAACATGGCTGATCCCTAGGATGGGAGGAACCAGTGGCTTCACAGCAGCTGATAATTATTGGTAATCTTATTACATACAAGAGTGAAATCGATTGACTTAATGAACTGCGGGCATACAGAAATGAAATGAGAGCTGTTATCAATTATTATACGTAATGAGAGCTGTTATCAATTATTATACGTAATGAGAGCTGTCATCAATTATTATACGTAATGAGAGCTGTCATCAATTATTATACGTAATGAGAGCTGTTATCAATTATTATACGTAATGAGAGCTGTTATCAATTATTATACGTAATGAGAGCTGTCATCAATTATTATACGTAATGAGGGCTGTTATCAATTATTATACGTAATGAGAGCTGAGAGCTGTTATCAATTATTATACGTAATGAGAGCTGTTATCAATTATTATACGTAATGAGAGCTGTTATCAATTATTATACGTTATGAGAGCTGAGAGCTGTTATCAATTATTATCCTAATGAGAGCTGTTATCAATTATTATACGTAATGAGAGCTGTTATCAATTATTATATGTAATGATTACGTTTTTGTTCATCATAATTTATTTTTTTTTTTACATTTTTTATTTGTTTAAACAATCTCAATACACGCCCATAGCACTATATTCAGGGGCCGTTGTTGGGGGAGGGGGACTCCTAGTCAGAAATTTACCGACATATTCACTGGCCCCAAGAAAAAGTACTTGTCCATCAGATTTGATAGGAATGTGTACATGAAAGGGGCTCTTGGGCAATAGGGTACCATAGACAGTTACATAGTTTGCTTATCCTTAATATCAGCTCTGACTTGGATGTTTCCCCTCAGTCTTCCTCCCTGGGTGTTAAAATAACATGCCATTTAATATTACAGGGTGTACAAAGACCAATGCGTGTTAAAATAACATACTATTGAATATTTCAGGTTTACAAAGTTATTGTCAACTGTGAGGGCAGGTCTTGGTTTATCTTCAGGAGGTATAATGAATTTCATTCACTCTACGAGAAGGTAAGGGGCATTCTAAATGAACACAAACATCACAGCCACACATCACACATAACACTTGAGAGCGGTTTAATTAGTAAGGTGTTTTCATTCTAACGATCGTGTCAGGGCGCAAATCTAACCGCCTAAAAAAATCAGCTTAGCGTGCTTCAGCATTCAAATACATTCAGTTTACATGTAACAGGCATATCATTCATGAAAACAGATAAAAAGGCCCAGTTGTTTTTTTTTTAAATCCTGACCAGAACTGTCTTACCTGGTGTAATTTTTTTTTTATACCTGAGTAACACAAACGTTATTCGGTTGTTTGTAATGTTTACACAAGCCAGGTAAACGTCTTCCCCCCATTAAAACAAAGACGATATTTTTTTTTATATAAATGTGCAGCATTTGAATTCAACCAGTAAGGTTCATTTGAGTCGGTGGAGAGAAAGTAGTTCATGATTGAGTCATTTATAAAGGTGCACGTTAAAGTTGTACGTTAAAGGGTGTAACGTTGCGACCGATGTAAGCCAGATGATCTATTACACCGGAGACTGAAAGTAAAGCCATAAGATTAACTACAAAGTCGCTTATCTTAAAATGAAGAAATAGTTGTCAGAATTGTGTGTGTGTGTGTGTGTGCGTGTATGTGTGTGTGTGTGTGAGTGTGGCTTGTCTGTTATAGAGAGGATGTAGCTCAGATATCGTGTGGTTGTAAGTCCAACAGGGTAAGCGTAAGTTAAGTGCCAGCGTTAAGTCATTTAGTTCGAATCCCCTTTGTCTTCTGTCTTCAGTATTGTTCATCCCATTGTTGCAGTTTGACGGGCTATGATTAACCACATAGAGGATTTAATCTTTCATTTTATATATATATATATATATATATATATATATATATATATATATATTGGTAATCCAATTGTTGTAGTTTGATGTTTTGTTAACCACATAGAGGACTTGTCTTTTATAAGAGATATCGTATCCTATGATTTTGTTATCCGGATTGGTTGGGACTCACACTAATGTAGACAAAAAATGTCATGTTCTGAAAAACAAGTCTTAGAAATGACTATAATTGTATACACTTACAAACTTTTTCGGGATACATTGGTTATTACCAAACATCATTTTTACTTTAAAAAATAATGACAGTATGTTTGTGTCTTTTATTGTATCTGTTTTTCGTAGTTATGGCGCGGAATTATTCCTGCTGTGTTGTAAAGAAAGTGTTACTAACTTTGGATTATTAAAAGAAATCATTTTTTTTAATGTCATGATATTGACAGAAATTAAAAAAAGTTTAACTCTAAAATATCTGCCTCGAACCCCCAGATATTTCTAAAAATATTTTCCTAGGGCCCCCAGATGCATCCAAAATATCTGATAGGACCCCCAAATATCCCTAAAATATTTTCATAGGGTCCCAGAAGTATCCAAAATATATGCTAGGGCACCCAAATATCTTTCAAATATTTTCCTAGAGCCCCCAGATGTATCCAAAATATATGCCAGGGCCCCCAAATATCTCTAAAAATATTTTTTCCAGGGCCCCCAGATGTATCCAAAATATCTGCTAGGGCCCCTATGATCTGCTCAGGACGTAGACATCGTGAGTCAATATAAAACACATGAATGCCGTGCTGTGACTACTACAGACACACGCCGCGCAGTTTTTTTTGTGTGTTTTGACTACGTAGGGTACACAAGGATGCCGTGCTGTGACATCTGATGGCATAAGCTACACGCGTTACACCATGTGACTTAGGCTAAGCACCCCAACGTCTTGCCATGACGTCAAGGGACATTCATCAAAACATGTAAGTCACGTGGTGACATCTTGTGACGTGTATTCTGAGATGGACGCGGGTGTTGTGGTACTAGCGGTGGCATGCAGCCCACACACTGCCACGTGTGGTGGATTGTCGCGCCGATGACATTCGCCGTGATATGCTTATCACGAATGTCGTGTAGAGAGAGAGAGAGAGACACATGCCCGCGTTGAGACACATGTCGTGTTGTGGCACCTGTCTTGTTGTGACACATGCCGTGCTGTAACCGCCATGTTCCTGTTCCGTAAACAACCTCGCCAATGTTATGACATGAGATGTCGTATTGACATGGCGATATTTTGTCATGTGATGCCATGATGTAGGCCACTGTACTCCCCACTTCACCACCCCCACACACACACTCTGTCCATATAAAGGCGATTAAACTATAAACGTTGGTTGGGGGTGGGTGGGGAGGCGGAATGGTCGGGCGATTAAATGCTGACCCGCTTCATGTGACCCAAATAGTCTTGTCAACGTCTGAACCCTTCTACCTATGTCACCTTCACAACAGCTGGTAAAACCGTTTGGTTCCCTCCTAAAAGTGTTACTGACTATTGATAAAGCCCTACAACAAACGCAGTCTAGACAGAACACAACCAAACTGGTAGCTTAAAGGTTAGTTTTGTTTTGTTTCATACTATTATCAGGATACATGTTTTTAAGTTAGATTCATTTCTAATATAGGCTCTACAGACTTTTAAAAAGTCAGTTTTTGTTTTTTTTCAGGCCTGTGTTAAAAAGGTTTATTGTTTGTATTTAAGAGCAACGCTAGCAGTAAGACCACCGTTGTTTACAAATAATCGTACACACGGTTGGTTTGACCCCAGGCGGGTCAGCGTGCATATCATTCTGTCAGTATGTTAGTCTTTATTTTATATGCTTTCATTTCTATACATTTTTTTTTTGCTGTCAAACTTGACTTCGTTGTGGATACATCACATTTTAAAACACTGACCGATTGCTTAATTAAGGCCTGAATTGCGTTTTATTGCGCTTCAATTTCACGTTGAGATAAACAAAGAATTATATTAATTAAGCAGATGCAAAAAAAAGTGTCTTTTTTTAAAATGACATTTCTAATTAGTAAATGTCTGATCGGCACGAGATTGTAAAGTAGTAATTAGTTTTTTTTATTATTTTGAAATGTACGTTGTGTACTTTAGTTGGGAGATACAAAATAAATCATGTATTTCAAAGACAGCTGATGACTTTTTCTCAATTGGCGTCTCTCGTGTCTTGAAGGACACTGGCCAAATGTTTGAGGGAGGGGGCCCGCCGAAAAATAAAATTAGGTCCTCTGTAGTGGGGTCCCTTAAGCCCCGCCCCGTATCGTGGGCTTCTCGGAAATTTATCCAGCGCCAATGGCTTTTTTTTGTATTCTTGTATCTGGCCATTTAACCAGCACCAGTGCCTTTTTTGTATTCTTGTATCTGGCCATTTAACCAACACCAATGGCTTTTTTTGCAGTCGTGTATCCGGCCATTTAACCAGCATCAGTGGCTTTTATTGTATTCTTGTATCTGACTACACTTTAAAATAAAAGCAGGGATTAAAGGGATTAACAATTAATTTAATCATCCCAGCTACATATATTCTGAGCATCTTTCAAGTGTTGCTTGAAAACAAACTGCATCTGCGATGCGTATCATTTATAAGATATAGCAGCACAAGTTATTATTTTAAAATGATAAACATTTAAAATACATTACATTACCGCTTTGATTTGAACGACTAGTTCTTATGTTTTCCCCCTCAAATACACTGCGTCGAGACAGTGGAAAAGTGGGTGTAACTTCAAACTAAATAAATAAATATTCATACACACAGAAATGACATGAGATCGGTATAAAAAAAAATAATAGGTACTTAGTCAATTTGATAAGACTCGGTGAAAAGTAGTTTTTTTTTAAAAAAAAAAACAGCTAAAGGTTTGCTTTTGAACTTAAACGTTTTGATTTTTTTCCCCTGAACATTTGAGTTTTAAAGTTTGATGTTTGTATCGGTTCGGAATGTGTACAAGACCGATATACACACAAACTGTTGAGGAATTCTTGTTGCGACTGTACATTATTACATTGACATACCAATGTAGTCCAGGATTAGTTGTTTTTCGAGTTTTGTAAAGGAGAGATGGGTGGGTAGTGGTGCAATAATATAAAATAAAAAAAAAACTACAGTTCATAAACAAAATGTCGGCACATCTTTCATATACATAGCGGTCCGTCATCACAGCAGCAGTTAGGGCGTCATGGTAATAGCCTGCACCTGACAAACTTTAATAGCAGAAGTTAGGGCGTCATGGTAATAGCAAGCACTTGACAAACTTTAATAGCAGAAGTTAGGGCGTCATGGTAATAGCAAGCATTTGAAACTTTAATACGCAGAAGTTAGGGCGTCATGGTAATAGCAAGCACTTGACAAACTTTAATAGCAGAAGTTATGGCGTCATTGTAATAGCAAGCACCTGACAAACTTTAATAGCAGAAGTTAGGGCGTCATGGTAATAGCAAGCACCTGACAAACTTTAATAGCAGAAGTTAGGGCGTCATGGTAATAGCAAGCACTTGACAAACTTTAATAGCAGAAGTTAGGGCGTCATGGTAATAGCCTGCACCTGACAAAGTTTAATAGCAGACGTTAGGGCGTCATGGTAATAGCCTACACCTGACAAACTTTAATAGCAGAAGTTAGGGCGTCATGGTAAAAGCAAGCACCTGACAAACTTTAATACGCAGAAGTTAGGGCGTCATGGTAATAGCCTACACCTGGCAAACTTTAATAAACAGAAGTTAGGGCGTCATGGTAATAGCAAGCACTTGACACACTTTAATACGCAGCATTTAGGGCGTCATGGTAATAGCAAGCACTTGACAAACTTTAATAGCAGAAGTTAGGGCGTCATGGTAATAGCAAGCACTTGACATACTTTAATACGCAGCAGTTAGGGCGTCATGGTAAAAGCTCACCTGCTCCTGACATACTTTATTACATATGACCTACATGACTGGCTATGACGTATTCAGTCCTATCTAAACCTAATCAGATGCATTTCAATTCTTTATTCCTCGTGCAGCGCTAATAGGACTGCCGCTACTGCGTTTGACTTGTGCACCTGTGACCTAGTTTTATTGAATTCGAGTTACTTCCAGTGGTTTCCAGATAGACAGTGCTACTTCTCACAAATTTGCTATATTTTAAGATCTCTAGCTATCAAATAGCTCATCACTTTATCGCGAAATGTTTATACACTACTACATTATAATTAACTAGTTTTCATTTTTGAAATCAATTTTATTTTTGTTAGCCTCCATATTTCTTTGGCCTAAATAATTTCACGCACAACCGGTTATTGTGGCCGGCGTACGACTTAATTAGTGGGACGGGTGGCCGAGTGGTGTAGACACTCGACTGTCGACCTGAGAGTCTTGGGTTCGAACCTCGGTGAGAACCATGGGAATTTTTCCAGGTGAAAAGTCGTCCCACAAGTCTACCCAGCTTTAAATGGGTACCTGACTTAAGTTAGGGAAGTAAAGGCGGCTGGGCGTTGTGCTAACCACACAATCCATTCATGTTCCGAGGTTATAGAAACAGATGAATTCTACACCTCATCTGCCCCGATGGCCCGAAAGGGCTAAGGGAACTTTACTTTTTACGACTTAATTGATTGCAACTTGTTCAACTACAGTTAACCTTGTCACGTGTCATGTTTTTTTTTTTAAAACTCAATACTGAAGCTGGCCGAATTTATTTCATTTAGAATGTCAAAATGTTGTTTGACTTCATTTTTCGACCTCATTTATCGATTGTCAACAACTGACACATTTAATGGTAAACATAAACAAGACACAGTAGTAGAAATACTTAACAAAAACAGGTCTTTCTGATCATTGACACTGTTTTTTTCCTATATTCTTCACTTGCTGACATCAAACAAAATATTGTTCATAAACCTTTTGATCTAGCTTCGCAAGAGTAAACTGTTAAGAAGTAAACAACACTGTTCTGTGTATAAATTACATTACTGTTATAGCATGTTGTAAGTTAATTCTGATATGCCTACCACGTTTGCATACTGTTAGGGGGATATTTGCATAATTTTTTTGTGAAGTGCGTAAAATAGTCTGTTTTTTTTTGTGTACATTGACAAAAGATATTTCCATTACCTCATGTTATCAGGTTAAAAAAAAAGTTTTCTTGTTGATTTGTTTCTGATTTTTTTCGGATTATGACGGACCACACCTGTACAGTGTTGATAACATGCTTGTTTCCGTGTACAGTGTTGATAACATGCTTGTTTCCGTGTACAGTGTTGATAAACATGCTTGTTTCCATGTGCATTGTTGATAACACGCGTATTTTCGTGTACAGTGTTGATAACATGCTTGTTTCCGTGTACAGTGTTGATAAACATGCTTGTTTCCATGCACAGTGTTGATAACACGCGTATTTCCGTGTACAGTGTTGAGAAAACGTATTTCCATGTACACTTGTACAGTGTTGATAACACGCGTGTTTACGTCACAGTGTTGATAACACGCGTATAGCACGCGTGTTTCCGTGTAACATGTTGATGACGTGTATTCTTGAAATAAGAATGCGGATAAAGCACAAAGTTGAGTACAGAAGTAATAAGTTCGAGTTTACATACACAACGAAACTAATTTCATTGACAAAAACACCATATCAAAGGTAAACAATATGGGATCAGAGAGAAGATTTAAAATGTTCTGATGTCTAAAGGTAACAGCAGTAAATCAATAAATACTTAAACAAGGAGATATGTTGTCTACAACCCACTAGACTCGCTTCAGTGTGTCACATCAGTACACAGAATGTGACATTCGGTAAAAAAATCACTTCTAATTGGCATATAACTTGTATTGAAGATTTACTAGACCTGTGACTTTGGTTCGTCTCGTTGCAATCCCTAGAAAGGGGAAGCGACTACCGGAAGAGGAATGAGTGAATACTGCCCGTTTGGCTGTTTGATTTGCCCGCGTATTTAGATTTTAAATACTTACATTAGTTTGTTCAACATTCCATCAACCTGTCCTTGCTCCGACACTAATGTCAAATTTAAGTACTCACTGTGGCCCCGCGATTCCAACACTTTTCCCTACCCCTGAATCGAGACCTGTCAGTAGTTTAGTAAGGGCAAACCATAACCATAATCACCATGACCATAAGCACCCTAACCATAAGCACCATGACCATAAACACCATGACCATAAGCACCATGACCATAAGCACATGACCATAAGCACCATAACCATAAGCACAATGACCATAAGCACCATGACCATAAGCACCATGACCATAAGCACCATGACCATAAACACCATGACCATAAGCACCATGACCATAAGCACCATGACCATAAGCGCCATGACCATAAACACCATGAGCATAAGCACCATGACCATAAGCACCATGACCATAAGCACCATGACCATAAGCACCGTGACCATAAACACCATAACCATAAACACCATAACCATAAGCACCATGACCATAAACACCATGCACTTTGAAAACAGAAATGGAAATAGTTATTGTTAACTTGGCCAACTATTAGCAAGAACAAATTACACGATCTTGGAATACATTTTTTACAGCTTGAATCATTTATACTGAGACACGTCCTAGTCATTATCCTCACAACTCGAACAACTTGGAATCTATTCAAAAGTTATTTCATGGGGTCATGGACACGTGTAAAATGGAATGCAGTGGTGTCTCGAGATACGAATTTAATTCGTTCCTTAACGTTGCTTTTACGTCCATTTGTTCGTATCTAAAAAAAAAAACTCGTATGTTAGGGCACTCTTATGTTGATTTACCACTGAATATAAACTATTTCCATGCAGCCACTTTATTTTCAAGGCCGAAATGTGTCTCTGATAATTTAGTGACACTTAAGGTAACTTCTTCCCCCCCCCCGGGGGGGGGGGACACAATTTTGTCACACTGCAGCAAATCTCTCTCTCTCTCTGCCCTCACCCCCCACCCCATCCTTCCCTTCCTAAAAGGCGTTACTTTACTAAATTATTATTTTATTCATTATTATTTATTCGTTATATTAGGCCCTGTTTTTGGTAACTAGCCTTAGGGCCCCTAGTAAACGTTGTCCGGCCCTGCGAATTTCATATGCGAGGCTTTAAACGTAAACTGTAGTTTATATAAATATTCGTATCAATGTGCCTGTATTGCGACTTCCTCCTTCAGGCGCGGGCCAGCGATGGTCGCACTAGTCGTCAACCCATGAAAAAACCACTGCCAGTGTTGCCGCGAGGGAGGGTGGGGTGGGGGGGGGGAAGAGGGGTGACCCGGACACTTATTGATATATTTTTATTTTGCAAAATTGAGTAAATAAAAAATAGTCAGAAGGGGGGGGGCCCTTAGTCATAGTTTGTCAAGGGACTCGGGATTCCTGTCTGTGTCCCTGACGCTAATGATCCTGAGTTTGGCTGTAATACCCCCTTCCCAACCTAAACAGTGACATTATATATATCGACCTAGTCCACGTTAATCAATAGCTTTTAAATTTCACCGCTGGACCGTGTCCGACAAAACTTTTGACCCGAACCTAAATGTCCAGCAGTGATTCCACGAGCTGCCGAGTCAGCTGGGTCACGATAAATTGTACTGGCCACAGAAGTTATCCACGGTCTGTTAGAGCTGTGAGGCGCCAGTCTCCTAGATGTTATCCAAACAACAGAGTAAGCCGTGCTTGAATACTGTCCTTGGGGTTACCGTAGTAACATGTTGAAGCCATTTTTTGCAATGCGATGATTGCAATCTATTAATATGGTCATATCGTAAAACGAACAAAACTCTCACACGTAAATAGCTGTTATCTACCCACAGAATATAAACCTATACAGAGAATATAAACCTACCCACATAATATTATGCAAAAGTGAAAGTTAAACCATAATTTATAAATTATATTTAACCTTTTATATCTAACAAACAAAAGTGGTAAAGACATGAAATTGAATTTCCAACCAATCAACGCGATTATTTAGTGAATTGCAAATTCTCTTATTTCGCCTTTTTTTTCTTAAATTTTCAATAGCTCTTAACAAAATTCTAATTAGGGAGAATTATGTCTAATGAATTATGCCGTGGGTTAAAGTATTTTATACGGATGTTTTAAACTATTTACCATACAGCGTTTCATTATTTGAACAACGTAAGAATTAGCTTTTTATTAAAAACAGACTACAGACGGATTATTGATTTTTTGTTCATCTTTGGATTTGTCCGTATTATGTTTAAAAATATCTCATAAAATAAACTTTTTTTCCTGGAGATATTTTTGTTGAGATAAAATCTAATATTATGATTTGATAAGCTTAAGTATTTATTTTTTTACTTTCTCAACATTAAAATATTTCATTCACATCAAGGGCCTGTGATTTATTGACAGTTTAAAAAAATAAATACTGACGTGCCAATACAATGGATGGTCAATGAAATACTGACATTGAAATACATTGGATGGTTGGTCATTCAAATACTGACATGACATTACAATAGATGGTCATTCAAATACTGACTTGACAATAGTACAATAAATGATATATTGATATTTCAATACAATAGATGGACATTCAAAAACTGACATGACAATACAATAGATGTTAATTAAGTGTTGGCTCAATTTAACAGACATATTTGTTTTATACTGACAAAGTCAGCAGAAAGATCACTAGTTCACTTAATATAGAATGTCTATTCATTGTTGGTCACACATTGTCAGCAGAAAGATCACTAGTTCACTTAATATAGAATGTCTATTCATTGTTGGTCACACATTGTCAGCAGAAAGATCACTAGTTCACTTAATATAGAATGTCTATTCATTGTTGGTCACACATGGAACATGTTTCTTGCTTGCAAATCGTTGCACAATATGATTCTCTTGGATGGAAATAACGAATGTAGTCTTATCCTGACAGTCATGGTTTCATTTACAAATATATTGAATGTGAGAATAATATCGCCCTGTGTTATTAGAATAAGTAAGTCGTTTAATGTCAACATAACAATTCACGGATTACATAATTCAAAATTTATGTTTCAAAATAATATAGATATTTTTTTAAACTTTGGTATACTATTAATGAGCGTCAAAATAGTTTTAGAATCATGCTAGGAGCTATTCATTGTGCTTATATCACACTCTTCGCCTGTTGTAAAGATTTTAAATCAAATTTAAATTTTCTTTTAAAATGTGTTTATTAGCTTCCCTATTTTCAGACGTTATTTTTAAAGAGTCAACTCCCCTTTTTTTAAAAAAAAAAGTACACTGCATGTCGTTGTCATAGGGCTAATTCCTTATCTTAAGACAGACTGCCTGGCGTTATAGGGTTAACTTCTTCGTCTTAAAGTACACTTGACCTCTCGTTACTTGATTTGACTCTCTAAATTCTAAATTAATAAAGCTGTCTGATTTAACCCATTATGTGCTGACGGCATTGATAGCAAAAAGTGTTCCTTCGAGGTGTTCACAATATGTACTGGAATTGTCCAGGAAATATATGAAAAAAAAATATCCATATTTTACAAAATAAATATCGAGATCTGGGTATGAAAAAAAAAGTGTAAATCGGCAGCCATGTCAGACTTCTCTTGTATAAAAAATTAACAATGCGAGCTGTACACAACACACAAGTGCCCGCATGTGTGTGTGTGTGTGTGTGTGTTTGTGATTTGAGATTATTTAAAGTCTGAAGTGTCAGTCACCAATTAGTCACATCACAGCCGTTCAGGTCAACACAGTCATTAAATACATTCGGCTGGCTAGACCAGGGGCTCTCAAACCTGTCCCCACTGGCCACCGTCGAGTGTTCCGGCCGCTGTTTGAAAACGATGTTCGAGCTGACACTTACTGTGAATATGATGAACATTTTATGGGTATTGTTCATAGTAACATGGTGAGTCTTACAATTCTGATGTCATATTCATTCAAAATAGGTAGGCCTACTTTGATAATGTATGGTACCTGCCATTGTTGTAATACATTTCTAAGTAACAGCTACAAGTGCAGCCGTCCTTAAGTTCACCTGTGACCTGGGCATGGACCCTCATACAGGCTGTACAGTGTATAGTGGGGGCCCCCTAGACCAGGGGGTCGGCAACCTTTTGAGACGAAAGAGCCAAAGTTTATAATTTACAATTTTTCTCAGGTTTTAAAGAGCCACTAAAATTGTTGTTCCAATATCATGGTATCTGATTAGGCCGCAATATGACACCGAAAGAGCCGCAACTTGACATCGAACGAGCCGCATGCGGCTCGCGAGCCGCAGGTTGCCGACCCCCTACCCTAGACAAAAGTACTTGTCGTAGCCCTGATAACCTCTGATTTGTATGACCTGTGACATTGTATTTGAGGAAGGGGGGAGGGGGGCGCTCTTCGGTATCTGTAAGGTGGGCCTCATCGGGCTTGCCTATCTGTAATAACGGCTGTGCTTGAAAAGAAAGATTTGCGCCCGCCAGTCATCAATATTTCTTTTAAATGGGCTCCGGGTCCCAAAATGTTTGAGATTCCTTGGACTAGACTCTGACATGACAAGCGGTGGCTTATTTTAAAATGAAAACACAACAACAACAACAACTTCCACCATATCCATTCCATCTAATGTGTGTGTTTCCATTTTTTTCATGCAGTTGGTCTGCTTGTCATATTACCTACATACCTATTTTCAAACTCCTGATTTTTACAATGTCATGACTCATTTAGGTCACGTGTCAAACGATGCATCTACATTTCAGATTAAAAAACTTTTCCCCGAGGCCAACCTCAAACTGCCCGGGAAGAAGATTTTCGGCAACCTTGACCCCGAGTTCATACAGCACAGGAGGGAAGGACTGGACGAGTTCATTCGCAAGCTTGTGTCTCACCCGAAACTCTGCCAGCAGTAAGTTGAGCACTTTTATTACTTTTAACTCCATGCACACACACCACACTCAACACACACACACACACACAGGGTCCTGCTAAAGTAGACCTAACAAAATCTGTGTCTTATATATATTTTTTTAAAATTATGTTTATGTCATGTCTTTTATTGCTATTAAAACTAACATCTGAATGCGTCAGGTATTGCATTCAAATAACGGAAACCATTATTATTTCATTAATGTTCACTAGTATCCGGGGAGAACAGTCGTCCTTAACCGTGACGAGTTTGTTTATCAAATGTCTGCTGATGTTGTAGTTCAGTGGTTCCCAAAGTGGTCCCTACGGACCCCCAGGGGCCCGCGGTACCATCTAGGGGGTCCGTGGAAAATTAAAATTCATTTGGGGGTCCCTGAACAACTCCAGGGGGTCCGTGATAGGTTTAATATAAAATAGTAAAATTATGATCCATTTATATTGCGAGGTTCTTTTATAAACTTCTAGTAGATGTTCCAACAACAGTGAACAACACTAAAATATACTAAGTTGACGCCGGTTGAAATTAACAATAGTAATATTTAATTCTTTAGTATAACTGCATGAACATGAATTGACATATAATGGTGAACTCAGGAGGAGTACAATTACTTCAGTCTAGCTTTGGGCACCGTAGTATGCAGAAGTGGCGTCATCAAACTCTATATTGTTTCCCCACAATCTATCGGCACGGCATAGAAAACTGTTATTAAGACATGCATAGACTGACCAGACCAGAACAGTGTGTGTACTGCTGATCGGCCAGAATGGCAATGCAAGGTTATTTTTTTTTTCCTGTCACTCGGACAGAGGGGAGAGTGTAATGTGCCTGACTAAACGCCAGAAATGGCAGGCTGCAACGGTGTGCTTGAGTGGGACAGGGTGGAAGGGTGTGAACTGTGAATCCTATTGTCTCGGATTGTCCTCATTGACCACAGTACCACCACCGTCACTAAAAGTTTTTTTTTTCCTGGCCAAGAGAACCCCCAATGATCTTTTACCCATAGACCATGGCATGCCTTCTAGACCAGGTTAGCCAAATGGCTAAGATCTATTATAGTGCAGATACTACACTTTAATATTAGCCAAAAGGCCGAGAAACGTCACTGCAACAATTCATCGGGACAACATCTAAGCAAGATGATGATGACTGCATGCTTCTTATCAATTGCAGAGTCCAGAAAGCGGCATATTATTGCTGAAGAACTTATTTTACCAGTTGTGTAATACACACAGTTTTGCACAAACCACATTTCGACATCATAAAAAGAATTACACTTAGTAATATTACAGTACAAAGAAAGATTAACGAAATGGCTCAGTCCGTTGAAAATTCTTTATGTGATTACTTAAAAACATCTGAATTTTCTATACAGCTTGACGAGTTCACTTCAGAGGTGTAGTGAGGGGTGGGCAGGGGGGCACCATGCCCCGGGCGCTACTCACAAAGGTATTGTGCCCCGCGAGTTGAGCTTGCTACGTCACTGGTTCACTTCACCAGGAACCGAAGCTTTACTTTTTAGCTTATGTAAGATTTGTAAAGAAGAAAAATGTTGCAAAATGTTCGGAAACCGGTACAAAAGGTGAAACGTAATTTACTGAATTAAAAAGATTGTTCAATGTAAAAGCTTTACCCTTGACTAATATCATATCTGTTGCTCCTGACGGTGCTCCGGCAAGGGTAGGAAGATAAAGAGGCGGTCTGGCATACTTGAAACAAGCTGCACCGAATGTATTTTCAGTGCATTGTATCATTCATCGACATCATTTGGTCGCAAAAAAATCTTAGTGAACGTTTGCATGGATCACTAGATTAAGTCATTCAAGCAGTTAATAAAATCAGAAGGAATGCCTTATATGATATATTTTCTTAACTTTGCTTGAAAAATGACGAAGACTATAACCGTTTACTTCTTCACCCAGAAGTACGTTGGTTATCTAATGGTGTATGTTTAAATCAAATTTTATGCGCTCTTTGATTCTGTGTTGATATTCATGGAAAGCAAAGACAATTCAATTAATTAAAGAAAAAAAAATATCCTATGCATTTTGTAGCTTTTTCACTTGGGGGTCCGTGTGCAAGTTTTGATTATAAAAAGGGGTCCGTGGGTCAAAAAAGTTTGGGAACCACTGTTGTAGTTCAATCTTAAATGTGTATTACTTTGATCGAACCAACAGATACCGCATGTAAAGTAGGGAAACCATCCCCTTCCCCCACCCCCTACTCCTCCATCTGCCACTGTGTATATATATATATATATCAAGCAATTCTTTGTTTCATCTCATGTCCGGTTTTATTCGGAACTTAGCGCAACTAACAGAAACTCATCTTCAGCATTGTGTTCTTTTTAAAACAGCCAATCTACCCAAACGAGAAGGTTTTTTTATTACGACTTTTTGTCATATAGGCTAGAGAGACCTTTCTTCGACGTTGTTCTTTCTAATTTCTAACCTATTATATTCTTTGAACAGCCAGAGTCGCAGAGAAACGAAAGCAGCAGAATAATGACTAAATATATACCGCCATTTGTGTTATTTTCCTTTTCAATAGTGTAGCACCTATGTATTGATGATACACATAACACAAATATTGCGGCTTTCAGAAAAATCAAATTAAATTGACGATGTGCATTCGAAATAATTTATATTTTGTTGCACACTGTAATATAATTTATTTAGTTACGTTGTGCATGCATCGGTGCTAAACTCAATGCCATTTTTTCCATCATAAACATTATAAAAAAAAGTAATTAGTTTCGTTACTCTACAAAACTTTTATTCATCGACTCGAAACGATTCAAATCGTCATAACATAATCTAAACATGTGCCAAATTTGAGACTTATTACTAATTTAGAAAATATTCAAAAGTGAATTACAAAAAGGATGCGAAACAAAAAAAAAAGATATACTTTGAAATGTTCGATATTTTATTATTATTTTCTTCACGGTATCTCTGGTCTTCTATGCATTAGCGTAGATTTGTTTTTGTTTATTTGGACGGATCTGTGCAAGGGGGACAATTTCAATATTATGACTGAAATGTAATTAACTGTTTATGTCCCCTTATCACGCCCACACGCCCCCCCCCCCGTTAAATTTTCTCACTGTTGATACTCGCCTGCCAAATACATTGTGTGTTCAGATCTTCACAGCTGTACTTGCCATTACATTACCACAGATAAAAAATCCAATCTCTCTCCTTAATGGGCATTGGTAGCCTAAAGCTAAACACTGGTACACATAAATGGACAGTTACTAGCATCTCGATGGTGAGAAATGTTTAGTAATGGTAATGTTAGACTCGACCGTCGGTCAGTGCTATAGCGCAAGCGTTTTCAGCCACAGTTCAATTATATGCCAAATTATTTTAGTTCAACGTGTTTACGTGGTACTTCCGTTGATGTGTATGTGGTACTTCTTTTGTTGTTAGAGACGATTGAGCTGTCGAATTGCTAGGGTGCAATGTAAATATTCGTAACTTGAAAAGAAAACCTACTAAGATGCAGCAGGCCATTTTGTACCTATATAAGTGGTCTAACATATCTATCTTCCAGACTGCATGTATGTGCTTATGAACTTCTTAGTGAGAAAATTGCATTAATCCATTCATTGAGAAATTAATTATCTTTAGTTCATTTTTCATTCAATACTTATCAGGACTATAGGTTAAAGTTAACCGTTAATTTGAGTAAATAGGTTAAGACAAACATGGTTGAACATAGATGAATGGGCAATGTATTTTAATCTGCTGTTGTTGTTTTACATTTTTTTATTAGCCTGTTTGGTTTACAGAGTGAATATGTAGCTGCCAACTTAACCCAAATTTTGTTTTACTGATACAAAACAACTAAAATAACAACACTAAAGCTGTTGGCGTTAAAATTTTATTGCTTCACTCTCATGGTTGGTGGGGTGGGTGGAATAGTGCGAAGTGCCTACCAGATTGTGGGTGGAGGAGAGCAAAGTGTCTACCAGACTGTGGGTTGAAGAGTGCGAAGTGTCTACCAGACTGTCATTCCGGAGAAGTGGTTCTCAAAATTGTACGCTTCGCGACCATTTTCAAAAAAAAGTTTTGTTTTCGCTAAGCGCTAGGAAATTGTTTTGTTTACTTTATGGGGAAAAAAATCTAAATTCAAAAAATAAAAGCGTCATTCTCATAATATGTATAAATATGTGTATAAATATGTGTATAAATATGTTTATAAATATATGTATAAATCAGTGATGTTAACAAGGACACAAAGTGCAAGGACCAGGATCAGGACAAGGACACAAAGTACAAGGACAAGGACTTTGCATCAAGGACCAGGACAAGGACAAGGACTTTGCATCAAGGACCAGGACAAGGACAAGGACTTTGCATACAAGGACTAAAACAAGGATTTCATAAAACAATAAAATCCAATATTTCTTTAACAACAAAATTTATTTAAATTTCATGTATATACATGTAATGTAGTGCATTCAACAAAATCATAATGTTAGTCAATGTCAAGCGTTACACTTGAGGAACACAAGTGCCTCCAATAGTGAATCACTCATACGAGCTCTGTGTGGTCGTAAAAACAATCCACTTTGTGAAAAGACTCGTTCCACTGGAGCTGAACTTGCAGGAGCGCAAAACAGTCTCGCCAGCAATGGCTGCAGCAATGAAAATTCCGTTTTTTTATATATGTCTGACAGTTTGCACTCGTCTGCATTAAATGATGATGAATTTATAACTTCCTGGTAATTCTGCAGCTGTTTCTCACTCTTAACAGCGTCATCTTCTACAGTAGTCTCCAACTTGTTTTTATAATGTGAAAAGAGGGAGACTCTGGCTTTTTTCGCAGAAGGTTGACTTTCCGAGGGAGCTGGAGTTGGCTTGTGCGACTCGGCTGATGTGGAAATAGAAGATGCTGGTCGGCAAACAGTGAGCTCAGACTGCAGCATTGCTGTAAAAAACAAAAAACCGTTTACAACTATGTACAATTATACAAATATGCATTAGGTAAACATTTTGCTTAAATTAAAAATAAATGAGTGACTAGCACTGGCCAAGTGGTTACTAGGAGCAATGAATGAATAACGTTTTGAAAAAAATTGCCATAAACAACGACACAAATTTACAACTCCAGCATTGCACATTAACTGCCAAACAATCATAAAAAATAAAATCATCAACTTACCAGTTATTCGATGTCGTAGGTTGTCTCTCACATCTTGAGGTCCAGGGTGGTCAGCAAGCCAGTGAAAAGCATATTGGGGGTCTGCTGCAGATGCTAAGATAAAAATGCTGTTGGCAAATGCCAACGACTTTAAAGTTTGTTGACGAGTCAAGTGATTTGTCATATCAAGACGCTTGAACAGCATGAAAAACCTTTCATCCAACTGGCAAAGAATTTCATTTAGGACAGAATGGTGGTACGTAACTTTATTCAGCTGCTGAGAAAGAAAGCGGCGAAGGCTGAAAATGGTCGGGACCACAAAACTAATTGCAACCATTTTCTCTCCCTGTGCAATATCTGTCGCCTGTGCAAATGGAGCTAGAACATCAACAAGTTCTTGGATTTGTCCATATTCATTGGCTGTCATTATAAGATTTTCATGTGATGTTTGTCGCAGCAAATCCATCAATTTTGCCTGGTCCAAGTCGACAACTGCTTCCAGCTGTCTATATACACTGTTCCAACGAGTGTCGTTTGTTGCTGGAATTAACTTTACCATGTTTCCACACTTGAAAATGTCCTCAAAAGCCGTTCGAAATAATGCACTTTGATGAACAATATTGGCTAATTTCGAAATTTTTGAGAGTGCTGATCTACAGCTGGTGGTCTTCTCAAGGCCACCTCGCACAACCAGCTTCAGTGAATGACTGAAGCATGCAAGTCGGCTTCCAATTTCAGTCAGTGAATCAGTTTCCTCATCAGGCAAATCCTCCCACAGCTGATCATCATCAACATATGTGTCCATTGGAGGCGTTTCTTCTTCAGATGATGGGAAAAAAAGACACATGGCTTTCAACATATTGCTCGCGTTATCAGTAATCACGTGCCTAACTTTTCCATTCAGACTGAAATCATTCACTATTCGATCGAGTGCTTCACTAATTAATTGACCAGTGTGTGATCCACGAAAAGCTAAGAATGCCAACAGCTGAGAGAATGGATCCCCGTACAGCACACTGTGCACTGTCACACCAAGGTATGAATGGCACTGACGGTCTGTCCAGATATCAGCAGTCAGTGCCACATCTGTGCAGCCCTTCAGCTTGACCATCAACTGCCTTTTGCTCCTCGACTGACTTTGGAATAACTGAATATGACAAAGTTTGCCGACACGGAACCTGGTATCTTGGATCAACAACTTGTAAGAACTGGCGAAACTGGGGGCTGTCAATGGCTGAAATTGCAATACCCAAGCCAACAATCAGATTATCAATAATCGATTGGGTGATGACTTTCTGCCGACTGCTGCTGGCACCATATGTTGTAGAACCACCTGCATTTGAATTAGAGGGACTACTTGTGAAATCTGTGATTTGTGACTGATCAGATGTTGTTGGTCGAGACGTTTCTCTTTGGTGAGATTTGTACTTATCTTCGTGACGGTTGGACAGATGTCTGTTGAGTTGAATATAAAAATATAAAATTTAGGCCTAAAAAAGTTCTACACAGGCAACGTGTACCGTATTTTCACGTATATAACGCGCGCGCTATACACGATTTTACAAACAGCGCAACCCTCCTGCGCATTATCTACGTGTGCGCGTTATCTAAGGCGACTATATATATTCTTCAATCAAAATACTTAATGTATATTGTTTTTAATTACTTCTGTTGATAAACTATTGCTACTGTATGCTTGAATTTTGAACATTGTTTGCGATAATACGGTATTTTCCGTATAAGGCGTAATTAAAATTATTAAGAACATGTAGCAAGACTACTAAAATGCGTAATACTACTAATTCAAAAATCTGAAAAAATTACTACTGAGGCTAAACAAAGCACACTTACTTTGTAAATCCTGAAGTCACGTTGATATTGTCTTGAATTATTTTGCGACAAATGCAACATTTTGCACTCCACTTATTTTTAACCTTATCTTCACTAAAGTCGGTATAGGCAAAATTAATTACATTTGGTATACGAAGCGGAGCCATTATTTTTTTACAATTAAATTTTTAAAAAAATCAATTTATATTTATGAGATTAGAAACATGCCGCCAATAATAAACCGGAAACAAAAAGAAAAGGAAGTCTAGAAATGGCAGCACCATAGATAATATATTATAAATACATGCAGAGTGCATTGCCATAGATTGGCATTGATTTCAAATATAGCACCAGCCTAAGCATAGCAAAAAAAATTTATTAAAAACCACAAAGCAGATCCTTGTAATGTTAATAAGGACTGAAAGAGCAAGGACAAGGATAAGGACGTCTGCCAAGGACCAGGACAAGGATAAGGACTGAAAAATGGTCCTTAAGGACAAGGACAAGGATTAACATCACTGGTATAAATATGTGTATAAATATGTGTATAAATAGGCTTGCCATACGTCCCGGTTTGGCCGGGACAGTCCCGGATATACTGGGTTGTCCGGGTGTCCCGCCCGGTTGTTGAAATTGTCCCGGTTTAGATTCAGGGCACAGTTTCTTGGAAATAATTGAGCAAAATTATTAGATCAGAGAATTATTAATCTGCTCTTGTGTGATCAGTAACATTTTGGTAAGTAACACAGTAATACAAATTTACAAAAGTGAAAAATACGAGTGGTACAACAAGAAGAAAACTGTTTTGTTTTGTAAAAATATCATGTTTGTGTACCATTATGAATACAATAACAAAGATTATCTATTCTATATTTTAAGTGTTTTTTACATTACTGTTTTCATACCCCCCCCCCGGAACCGACATCCTTAAACCTAAAGTAAAAAAGACAGAACTGTCCCGGTTGGTCCGTGAAAAAATATGGCAACCCTATGTATAAATATGTGTATAAATATGTGTATAAATATGTTTATAAATATGTTTATAAATATATGTATAAATATGTGTATAAATATGTGTATAAATATGTGTATAAATATGTGTATAAATATATGTATAGATATATGTATAGATATATGTATAAATATATGTATAAATATATGTATATATATGCACATTCCCCTTTTAAAATGTAAAGTAACACTCATATGTCTGGTAAGGCAATATAAAAAAAATAGAATTATGACTATGCGCGCAGAAACTCTCAACACCCTTTAATTGTACATTTAAATTTGAGAACACTGTGTAGGATACATAGCAACGCAACCAGCGGGTTAACTTAACCCCAAGGTTTTCTCTTGTGGATTTATACCGTAAGGTGGGGTAGAGGGACACGTGGACTGCAATTTAATACCACTGGCATTTTTTTTATATTTAGTACTAGAAAGCTGACTAGTTTAATATTAAACATTTGTACTTGGTAACACTTTGGATCTTCTATTTAAGAAATAAGCTTAAAAAGAATCAAAGATTTAAAAAAAAAACAACAACTACTTGTTCGAGCATATTTGGATAGATATGCTGTTTTATCGAGTCGCGTGTTGTGTAATCTATATTTCTGTTAAAGTTAAATACTCATAGATAGATAGAAAGGAAATATCATGTTTAACGTCATACAGGGGAAATAACTCTTTTTTCTGAAGAAGACCTCTGCTACTGTAGACCAGACGCTGGTAACTAATGATCCGCCAACCATACATTTTTTTTTCTGATTAAATATATCAAAATTAATTTTGGGTCGAGCTTTCTTGATCATTAAGGGGTGATAACATCTAAACAAATGTTTGTGAATTACTTAGACTATTCACTATTTTTTTTTTCGTAATGCATCATTTTGTAACTACCACACACAAAAGCGAGATATTGCCTCTGATAGACAAATTCAACAGTTAGGTATTGATATCATTCATACATTTCACTTGATGAACTAAAAACCTTGTTACTAATATAGAACAAAGGCACAATACTAAGACAGCACTACACATGTAAAGTATTGGCGTGAAAACCACTACACATGTAAAGTATTGGCGTGAAAACCACTACACATGTAAAGTATTGGCGTGAAAACCACTACACATGTAAAGTATTGGCGTGACAACCACTACACATGTAAAGTATTGGCGTGACAACCACTACACATGTAAAGTATTGGCGTGACAACCACTACACATGTAAAGTATTGGCGTGACAACCACTACACATGTAAAGTATTGGCGTGACAACCACTACACATGTAAAGTATTGGCGTGACAACCACTACACATGTAAAGTATTGGCGTGACAACCACTACACATGTAAAGTATTGGCGTGACAACCACTACACATGTAAAGTATTGGCGTGACAACCACCACACATGTAAAGTATTGGCGTGACAACCACCACACATGTAAAGTATTGGCGTGAAAACCACTACACATGTAAAGTATTGGCGTGACAAC
Organism: Bulinus truncatus; assembly: GCA_021962125.1. Lineage (NCBI taxonomy): Eukaryota > Metazoa > Mollusca > Gastropoda > Planorbidae > Bulinus > Bulinus truncatus. The sequence continues at coordinate 315,958 of JAGDYQ010000425.1, read as the reverse complement.
CACTACACATGTAAAGTATTGGCGTGACAACCACTACACATGTAAATTATTGGCGTGACAACCACTACACATGTAAAGTATTGGCGTGACAACCACTACACATGTAAAGTATTGGCGTGACAACCACTACACATGTAAAGTATTGGCGTGACAACCACTACACATGTAAAGTATTGGCATGACAACCACTACACATGTAAAGTATTGGCGTGAAAACCACTACACATGTAAAGTATTGGCGTGACAACCACTACACATGTAAAGTATTGGCGTGACAACCACTACAATGTAAAGTATTGGCGTGACAACCACTACACATGTAAAGTATTGGCGTGACAACCGCTACGCATTTAAAGTATTGGCGTGACAACCACTACACATGCACTGCACTGGGGGTGATAATCTGGAGTGTATGTAGGATCGCTTCTTGTCGTCTCCCCTCCCTTCCCAATCTGTTATTCTCGAGATTGTCTTTTTAAACATGAAACATGGATTGAATGAATACAAACAGTTTGAGGGGGGGATGTCTTTCTCTGTGCGGTGCCCCATGCCTGCCCTGCTCATGTATATATTAAAGAATTCATATGTAGACTAATTATTTATTATTATTATTATGGATACACACTAAGTTATCCACTTAATTTCAGCCATTTGTTATGCAATCACAATGTTATACATGAGTATATGTGTGATCGTTATTCTTCTTTTGAATGTTTGTGACGTGAAAGGGAAATGGAATGGCGGGGTTGGGGGGAGGGGTGGATTCTAAAACCGCGTGCAGTAGATAGCTTTTTAGTGAGGGGCTTTGTACAGCAATGAATTCAATGAAATAGGTCATTCCAAGTCATGCACATCTGGGGTCAATAACCTGCGCATATTACTCATCTAAAAAAAACGATAACTTTGCACATAGGGAATATCAAAGTAGGATAACCCAAAAAGAAGGAAAACCCAAAACGTGATTTGCTTAATTTATTAACATTGGTACCCTATTTGATAAATCACCGAAATTTTACTTTTAGTCCTTTAATATTGACTGATCATGCGAAATGTCACGTGTGTGAAGTCCCTGTGAGGATGAGATGAAATATCTTAGATCCCATAATCCACTATTGGGACTGTTTTTGCAATGCCTTCTTTCATCCCCACCATAGCCGATAGTGCAACGACCATGGAGGCACCACGGGAGATATAGCGGGGACTTTAACCATGACCTGAAAAATCCATTGGTCCTCACCGGAGTTTGAACCAGGGAACTTCAGGTTGACAGTCCAGCGCTTTGCCGCACGACCATCCGTAAATGTCTCGTAACGTTGGGGGATTAATTTTCACGCGGGGTTTGTTTGTTAATGAACACTAAGTTCTGCTATAAGGTCAGGTTTGTTTGTTAATGAACACTAAGTTCTGCTATAAGGTCAGGTTTGTTTGTTAATGAACACAAAGTTCTGTTATAAGGTCAGGTTTGTTTGTTAATGAACACAAAGTTCTGTTATAAGGTCAGGTTTGTTTGTTAATGAACACAAAGTTCTGTTATAAGGCCAGGTTTGTTTGTTAATGAACACAATCTTCTGTTAAAGGTCGTTTCAATCAGAACGAAAAAAAAAAACTCGCTCTACTGAAGTGTCTCCTTCGCGATGACGTCATGTCCCTAAACCAAGCCAACAACATTCTCGCACATGGGAGTTACGCCTCTGGTTAATAAACATATTGACATAAGGGGTGCAGGGTGGCGGTAGGGTGTTATATTACCTGCACTTTATGGGTACTTTTATTCTTTTAAAAATGTTTTGACAATTTTTGCTGGCATCATCCAGGGGTGATAACCTACTGAGAATTTCTGTAATAAACTCTTTCTGTAGTAAGTGTAATTCTGCACTCGTGGCGCAAGAGGGAGTAAATATAATGTACCTGTACTTGTATCTGTATATATTTATATATACAAGTGGCCATGCCAAATCGGGAAACATATGTATATGATATCTTTTGGCTCTGGCCTTTTAATATTAGAAATAAAAATATGGATGACATAATTTGAAACCCGAGTTATAAGTGTTATTCTCTCTGCAGTGGTTAGTTATACAAATGTATTGCATGTCTGGTATCAGGCGCTGGCGAAATGGTTGTTTGAATGGTACGTGCCTCGCAGGTGGTGGGTTCGAGCCTCCTCGTCGCTATGTGTCATCTTTTAGCCATCTAGCTGCAGGCATTCTAATGATATCATGGCCAGTACCATCTGGGACAACACTATACAACTGTTTGACAAAGAATCAAGAGACAGCCATCTTACCCCCAACCCACTGGCCATCCCCAACAGTTGTAATTATCTTACTGTAACGGGTATTGAGCCACGGTGATCAAATATGGCTCTTCCTTTTAGTTTTGTGTGGCTCCCGGCACTCTTTACCTTTTGTTCACGTAGACTCTATATATTGTGTGGCTCCCGGCCATCATTACCCTTTGTTCACGTAGACTCTATATATTGTGTGGCTCCCGGCCATCATTACCTTTTGTTCACGTAGACTATATATTGTGTGGCTCCCGGCCATCATTACCTTTTGTTCACGTAGACTCTATATATTGTGTGGCTCCCGGCCATCATTACTTTTTGTTCACGGAGAGTCTATATATTGTGCGGCTCCCGGCCATCATTAACTTTTGTTCACATAGACTCTATATATTGTGTGGCTCCCGGCCATCATTACCTTTTGTTCACGTAGACTCTATATATTTGTGGCTCCCGGCCATCATTACCTTTTGTTCACGTAGAATCTATATATTGTGTGGCTCCCGGCCATCATTACCTTTTGTTCACGTAGAATCTATATATTTTGTGGCTCCTGGCCATCATTACCTTTTGTTCACGTAGACTCTATATATTGTGTGGCTCCCGGCCATCATTACCTTTTGTTCACGTAGACTCTATATATTGTGTGGCTCCCGGCCATCATTACTTTTTGATCACGGAGAGTCTATATATTGTGCGGCTCCCGGCCATCATTAACTTTTGTTCACATAGAGTCTATATATTGTGTGGCTCCCGGCCATCATTACCTTTTGTTCACGTAGACTCTATATATTTGTGGCTCCCGGCCATCATTACCCTTTGTTCACGTAGACTCTATATATTGTGTGGCTCCCGGCCATCATTACCTTTTGTTCACGTAGACTCTATATATTGTGTGGCTCCCGCCCATCATTACCTTTTGTTCACGTAGACTCTATATATTGTGTGGCTCCCGGCCATCATTACCTTTTGTTCACGTAGACTCTATATATTGTGTGGCTCCCGGCCATCATTACCTTTTGTTCACGTAGACTCTATATATTGTGTGGCTCCCGCCCATCATTACCTTTTGTTTACGTAGACTCTATATATTGTGTGGCTCCCGGCCATCATTACCTTTTGTTCACGTAGAATCTATATATTGTGTGGCTCCTGGCCATCATTACCTTTTGTTCACGTAGACTCTATATATTGTGTGGCTCCCGGCCATCATTACCTTTTGTTCACGTAGACTCTATATATTGTGTGGCTCCCGCCCATCATTACCTTTTGTTTACGTAGACTCTATATATTGTGTGGCTCCCGGCCATCATTACCTTTTGTTCACGTAGAATCTATATATTGTGTGGCTCCTGGCCATCATTACCTTTTGTTCACGTAGACTCTATATATTGTGTGGCTCCCGGCCATCATTACCTTTTGTTCACGTAGACTCTATATATTGTGTGGCTCCCGGCCATCATTACCTTTTGTTCACGTAGACTCTGTATATTGTGCGGCTCTTTAAATTATTATTTCTATTTAAAAAAACAACAACAAACAAAAACAAACACTTAATTCGGCTCTTATCGACCTCAAGTATGGTCAATTGGTCAATCTTGAGAATAGAAAACCCACGAGGGAGTTAAGATAAATTGACTTCGGTCGATACAAGTTGGAATGTTCTTATAATGACCTATTGGGCTGGACATAATGTAGAACTATTTACTAAATGGGTTGTTTCTAATGTAAAAATTGAGACATGGACCATTGAGGGACAATGGCGGACCAGAGCTGATGAGTGGTCCTATGTTTGACATTTCTTACCCTCACCACATTTACCCATTACATAAATAAACCTATATTTGTATAAATACCTGTATGTACCTATGGATAGACAATCAGGTCAACAGCATCTGTTGTCGGACACTGTAAGGTGACGACTGTCTTTCATTCAGTGACAGTCATGCATACGCAGGAAGGTATGAAGACCTCTCATAGCGATGAGATCTGACACTGCACTTGGCCTTAAATGGTGTCTGCAATGTCTGTAGACACACACAAAACTATTTTAACCCAAAACCGTCGAGGTAATAAAAAACCACACACACACACACACACATCAAATATGACCGCAACCACACAGACACACACATTTAGACCCACACAAACGCAGACAAACACACACATACACACACAAGAGGGGAGGAAATAATATTTCTTCGTGTCACTTTGTGTCGTCCGAACTTTGGCCCCCCACTTTATTTAAATGAAATAATAACAATAATAATAATGAAAAAAGAAGAATACTAATGTTGTGGTAATGGGGGGGGGGGGGGAGGGAGGGCGCTAGTGCGATATAACTTTGGGGGAGATGGGGGAAACGTTTGTGTTGATGTGATGACAGAATTTTTTTTTAAACTGTCCGCTCCTGGTAGTTATGTCACAGCGTCTTTGTGTGTAACAGCGTAGATTGAATTGGTCGCTGTGACAGCGGTCAATATATTTGACATTCGTAGTCAAGAGTTAAAAGTGTCCATTATGTGTGTTATTTAGTGTGTTGATTATTTTTTCATTTTCATCTTGATTGATTTCGTAAGTTTTTTTTTCTGATTGAGCATATTTTCTTTTCTTTTTTTTTTCTTCTAATTCAGACAATTAATAGTGTATCTTGAAGGCGTATTTCTTGGGAGATATCTAGATATAGATAGTCGATAATTAAATATTTTTTTTATTGAACACAATTTATTACCGTAGTCTCTCTTGAAATACGTGATATTTGTACACAATGTACTTGCCCTTTTTCTGTTATTGTAGTCTACAGAAAAAAAGATAATAAATATACATGTATCTGAAATTATACTTTGAATCATGTATACTATGTCTTTTTTCACGTTTCATGAATACACCATGTCTCCCTCTTCAATTCAACACCTTCATGTTGACCCTTTCATTAAACATACACCGCAGTTAACCTCTAACCTTTCCCAGTGACCGATATAATGGGCACCACCGGTGCGGCGAGCCTGGTAATACACTGGTTTGACCCGCGGTTTGACCTTTGTTCTTTCAACTGACGGTGATGTCACTGTTTCAATATTGTATTTTGTTTTGTTGGTTTTTTTTAGTTTTGAATTTCCTCGTTAAATGGTGAGGAAAACTGAGAATTTGTAATTTTCGAACTGGATTTTTAAAACATTTTGTGCTTTTCAAGGTATGGGTTAAACATATGATGTTTTACATATTTTTTTTAAAGTCTTTGTCCTGCAGGTCAAATACGACATGAGTACTTAATGATAGTATGTTGGTATTTATTAGTTGATAAACTACGCTCCAATAGATTCTGACTCTCGAACAGCTTGGGATTCTAACGATCACATTTTTATCAAATTTTTGTCTTGAAAATTAGCATTGCTTCGGAATTCGAACATCATGCGCATTTTTTGTCTGCTTTTAACCCACATATAACATAATATTTTGTCTTATAAAGAAATAAATCTTGTGTGATAGTAGCACTTTTTTTAAAGTTTATTTAAGTTTTCTTTTTTTTTTTTTTAGAAAAGTGACTCTATTTGGCATTCAAATATTCTAAATTGCCCTTAAACCAACTTTATTTACCGCAAAAATGTAAAAAAAAAAAATGGTTAAAAATAGACTTTGTGGGGTTTTCAGAATCTCGTGAATCCATTTGATATGGCCCAGCAATACAGAACTCGTTTGAAAGGGAATTCGAAATTTTAAATTTGGATTTGGTAGTGCGACTGATTTTTTGTTTTTTGTGTGTGTGTTAACTAAATTATCCACTAAATGAGATAGTAATTTAAGTTAAAAGACGAGAATAGTACAAAAAAAAAGGTTCAAAATCCTGGATAGGTCCGGAAAATCAGCGACGTTTATGTACATAACTTCAACATAAAAGAAACTCGAGACCTGGGATGAAAGGGTTAAAGAACTTTGTGTAAACTGTTGCTGGTCCCCCGTCTACCAGGCAGCACCAACCACCAACAGTTCAATCAGAGCATGACGATTCATTCACATGAGACGGTGTCTAGCATAGCAACGTAAATGTACACCAAAGTATTGTTGGATTCTTAGCATTCTTTTCGTAGATAAGCACTGTAATGAAGTATAAATGCAGCAACAACAGTGGTGGCTTCGAGTCAAACCACTACATACGTATCAATGGTATCGAATAAATTCAGGCGGAAAGATGATCATTGAAAAAAATAAATAATAAAAACTAGGCGATCGAAAACAGTCCATTAAGAAAAAATACAAAGTTATTGGAGGACTGGAAGTAATGACAACAATACAAGGCGTGGAATGCAGTCCAAGAAAACAATATAATCAGGATTATGAATAAATGATAGGCAAACTAAATGATCCCCGCCTCCTTCCAAAAAAAAACAACAACCTTCTAGTACTGGATTTTTTCAAATATGATGCTATAGTGTCATCAACAGATAATTTGCCTATGAGCCCATATATATAATAAAAAAAACATAATGATGGCTCTGATGACAACAACACACTAATAATGGAAAACAGTCCATGACAACAATACAACAAAGGGAGACAGTCCATGACAACAATACAACAAAGTAATGGAAGACAGTCCATGACAACAATACAACAAAGTAAAGGAAGACGGTCCATGACAACAATACAACAAAGTAAAGGAAGACGGTCCATGACAACAATACAACAAAGTAAAGGAAGACAGTCCATGACAACAATACATCAAAGTAAAGGAAGACGGTCCATGACAACAATACAACAAAGTAAAGGAAGACGGTCCATGACAACAATACAACAAAGTAAAGGAAGACGGTACATGACAACAATACAACAAAGTAAAGGAAGACAGCCCATGACAACAATACAACAAAGTAAAGGAAGACAGTCCATGACAACAATACAGCAATGTATAGGGAGACAGTCCATGACAACAATACAACAAAGTACAGGAAGACAGTCCATGACAACAATACAACAAAGTAAAGGAAGACAGTCCATGACAACAATACAACAAAGTAAAGGAAGACAGTCCATGACAACAATACAACAAAGTAAAGGAAGACAGTCCATGACAACAATACAGCAATGTATAGGGAGACAGTCCATGACAACAATACAACAAAGTAAAGGAAGACAGTCCATGACAACAATACAGCAATGTATAGGGAGACAGTCCATGACTACAATACAACAAAGTAAAGGAAGACATTTCTATGATAAAGCTGAAAGAAAAATCAAAGTGAAAAGATGCTCACATATATGTCACAAATAACCAGACGTTTACAAATGTCTTCACTTATTTCACGTAGGCGCCATGTCACCCGCATTAACCTATATCAATACAATGTGTCTTGCGCAACATCCCGATGGCTTTTGTATGTGTACTGTGTGCTCAAGGATCATCGTATCACATATGGGCTCCATGTCCAGCTGTTATTTTTTTTTTGCCTAGTGAAACAGGTGTCACTTTGACATATCATACATCACACCCCCCTCCCTCCCCAGATGCTATTTATACCAGCTGAGTGGGAGGAGAGACAGAGAGGAGACCAATGAAATGTTGTGACCTGTTTGAGCCCTTTGTATGTTCAACTGTACATCACTCAACCTATGCGATTTGATTACTTTCTACGTTATTTTCATTCCGCAAATGTGTGGTTCTTTTTTTTTTTACTTCTCTGGACTATTATACTGACTCAGTTGATGGAAGAAAGTGTATATACAGTGTCTTCTCTGGACTATACTGACTCAGTTGATGGAAGAAAGTGTATATACAGTGTCTTCTCTGGACTATACTGACTCAGTTGATGGAAGAAAGTGTATATACAGTGTCTTCTCTAGACTATACTGACTCAGTTGATGGAAGAAAGTGTATATACAGTGTCTTCTCTGGACTATTATACTGACTCAGTTGATGGAAGAAAGTGTATATACAGTGTCTTCTCTAGACTATACTGACTCAGTTGATGGAAGAAAGTGTATATACAGTGTCTTCTCTGGACTATTATACTGACTCAGTTGATGGAAGAAAGTGTATATACAGTGTCTTCTCTGGACTATTATACTGACTCAGTTGATGGAAGAAAGTGTATATACAGTGTCTTCTCTGGACTATACTGACTCAGTTGATGGAAGAAAGTGTATATACAGTGTCTTCTCTGGACTATTATACTGACTCAGTTGATGGAAGAAAGTGTATATACAGTGTCTTCTCTAGACTATACTGACTCAGTTGATGGAAGAAAGTGTATATACAGTGTCTTCTCTGGACTATTATACTGACTCAGTTGATGGAAGAAAGTGTATATACAGTGTCTTCTCTAGACTATACTGACTCAGTTGATGGAAGAAAGTGTATATACAGTGTCTTCTCTGGACTATTATACTGACTCAGTTGATGGAAGAAAGTGTATATACAGTGTCTTCTCTAGACTATACTGACTCAGTTGATGGAAGAAAGTGTATATACAGTGTCTTCTCTGGACTATTATACTGACTCAGTTGATGGAAGAAAGTGTGTATACAGTGACCAGATTCGTGCATAAGGTGGTGTGCACTTAAACCATACGAGCGTTTTTTTTTTAAATGTTGTTTAAAGTCACTGTAGTAAGCAGGCTTTTCAGCATATACTTTGGCTATTTTGCATGTGGCTAAAAATAGCTAAGGGGAGACTATGTTTGGGGCCTCTATTTATAACTTCAGTTATAATCAAGGCCGTATATCCAGGGGAGGGGGGGGCTGGGGGCTGCAGCCCCTCCAAAAAAAAAAAAAGAAAAATGTCATTGCTGACAGTAACTCATAAAAAATTGTCAAATATTTGCCTTTAAAAACTTGGAACAGCCCCCCCCCCCCCCCCCCCCCCCCCCAAAAAAAAATCCTGGGTACGGTACTGGTTATAATCAACTTATTTATATAGTTACGGTCTGTTTCGTTATATGAGTAATGTTTCTTATGTTAGGCCTACACCTTTTCTTCTTCTTGTGTACACTTGTGTATACTTTCACCTGATTTAAGCCATCACAACATGTGATATATACACTAGGGTGATAACTATTTTCATTATTTTTAGTAACGAAACTGAAACCCCTTACATTCGAGGAACAATTGTATGTAGATGACAGTAGTAACATTAATTTTTTTTTAAATTGAAAAAAGTTCCCCCACCTTTTCATTTTTGTTTTCACATATCGCGCAGTTTGACCATCGGTTTCAATTTAACACTGGATTTTTACATGACTTACTAGACTGCTTTTAAGCACATTCCAGTCAGTTGTTTCTATTTGTTTATAAGCAAGGCATCTACCCTCGTCTTCTAAACAGAATAGGGATCCGAGAATTCCATCTGTTAAAGCTAATCAATCTCATACGGATGCCCACAAACCGTCAAATTCTTGGAAACTTCACTTTTCTGTTCAATAGCCAGAAACGGCGACTGGATCGAATCAAAATTATGATTACGGATATAGAATTGATCTGGAGGGAAATTCTAGACTTTCCACGATTATCCAGCGCACTAATCAGAAAGAAACTCAATTGTCTGTTTGATTTATATGACACAATGAAAAGAAACAGGATGATAAATTTACTACAACACTTTCTAAGTTATTTGATGTCACCAACGTAAATGGAGAATGGAAAAGCAAGGAGGATAAAAAGCTCTACCAGAGGCAAGTTAAGAGTGGAAGAAAGATTGGTTATTCAATGGTCAAACAAGCCCTTTTAGAATCAATCCACCCAAGAAAACGAATCCGACTATCCAAAACTCAATCTCAAGCCAGCTCTTCTCAATCGCAACCTACACAAACACATACAACTGTCTCACAACCTATACAAACACATACAAATTTCTCACAACTTACACAAACACATACAACTTTCTCACAACCTACACAAACACATCCAACTGTCTCATAACCCACACAAACACATACAACTGTCTCAGAATCTTCGGATTCTGAAACGTCTGCTTCTTCACCCGACTCGACAAACTATTCTTCCACGTCATCTTCTCCTGAATGCAAACCGAAATACCAAAGAGCATCACTAAAACAGCGGGTTTGCTAGTACTGAAAAACAACATTTCTACACATAAAGCATATGACGTTCTTGCAACCATTGCTGACAGGGTCATGATGTGCCAGTTCCAAGTCAGGCGGGTGTTTGGAAACGAGTAATCTCTGAAGGACAGAAAATGAAAACCAAAATGTTTCAAAAACTTCAAAGCAAAGAACCCTATTGTCTCAAGTTTGATGGTAAAAGAGTTCAATGGGAAGAGTATAAAGTAGTTCTGGTGAAAAATATGCCAAATGAAATCAAACTCGGTATTCTTAAATGTGAGAGTGGTTCTGCCGCGGCCATTCACAAGGAACTACATCAGCTAATAGATGAATATGATGCTTGGAAAAATATCTGCGTGATAATATGAGACACTCACACGACCGCAATAAATACTGGTCGTTTGCTCGGGATTGTAAAGCTCACACATGATGATGTTATGAGCAAGGGCTTTCAGAAGCCAGAATGTATTGACTGTCAGCACCATGTACTCAACCTTCTTCTGAAACATTTCATGAATTCTCTTGTTCAAGAGCCAACGAGCAAACCTGAACTCAACTATTCCTTCAATGACAAATTAACACAAAACCATTCCACTCTTCAGGCTGATTACCGCCTCGTTGTGACAGATGATGTTAGCACAGGTGAGAACCCTGGATGGCGAAATGATTTAAGTTCTTTTTATGAATTAGGTCAGGCGTATCGTCATTACAAAACAACTTCACGTTGGTATCACATCAGCTGGAATAAACTACCAAATTTACACTCGGCAAGATGGAACTCACATGCGATATATACTACTATAGCATTATTTCTGATACCAGAGTGTTGTAACATCCTCGCTCCTGCTTGCAACTTCATCTGCTATGAATGGGCAAATGCTTGATTCCATTTGCAACACTTTGTGAAGCGTCCTTCAATGAACTGTTTACCTCACTCATCAGGGTAAAATGCAAGAACGTACTATGAAACTGATGGAGGAACTTCGTGCAAAATCGAGAAAATTTGAATTTTTGAATCTGAAGTTCATAGGAAAAATATGTTTTACACATTTCTTGTACATTCTGTACATATTACTAACTGTTCTGTATCTTATTTGTTAATAAAAGTTGATTAGTTATTATTATTACTCTTTTGAATTAAGCTAAAAAAAAACTTGTCATTTTTTTTTTAAAATAAATATTTTTTCACTTTTTTTCTTCCGAAAAAGAAGGAGGTGGGGGAACTTTTTTAAACGAAATCAAAAATGCAATTTATATTCTTAAATTACACATAAAAGTTCCTCGAATGCAAGTGGTTTCATACAAATATTTTTATCACCCTAATATACACCCAATACATCCACCCACCCACACATCATTTATACAAATGGTAATAATGTAACGTAAGCACTTATTCGAATGACTGTAAGTTGATAGAGCCCATTGTGTATTCTGTGGCTTCAGTAAACTGATCGGGTATTGCCGTCATTTATTCAAATTAATCATTGGTGCTGACGGTGCAATAATCATCGTAATTACCGTGTTTTTTTTTTTGTTGATACCCAAACATAAGTGAATTGTAATCATGAATGACGCCTCTCAGTCTTTCCTTATGGGTTGAAGGAAACACTTCATTGTTATGTTTTCAGGGGGCGAGTTAACCTTATGAATGAAAAAAGGGGCAATAACTCTGGTGATTAAAAACCGTTTAGCCTTAGTTACCTTCGTTTGTAAAAGACTGAATTATCGTATTGTTGTTCAAACGTGTTTAAAATGTTGTTCTTTTGTCGGATTCAGATTTCAAAAGTTCCTCAAAATAATCGGCGCCATTAGATTGATTATACAGGTCATACGTCTGAAATTTTAGTTTCTAAACTTGGAGTTAAATAAGTTTCGTGTACTTTTTAAAAAGTCAATGGTGTGAGGAAAAAAAGAAGAGCACAAAACAAGTTCACCTTCTGACCCCAGGAACCATAGGATATAAACAAAAACAACAACTCTGTATTCGTTTGTGTTTTTGGCCCAGTCAGACAGTGTGTACTCGCATTTCAAAATAATACATTGGTTTCAAATGGTTATGACTTCTGCGATGTACTGTAAACATGATGATCTGTAATCTAAAACTGTGGTCGTACTGATGTGTGAAATTCACCTGCTGATGAAAATGAAGAACGTTTTCGTCAAAATTCTGGGAGCTGAGAAAAAGAGAAATTCTCAAGAAAAAATTACATCCCCGACACGTATAATACCTCAAAGGTAAGTTTATATAAAATTAAGATATTAAGGTGTGTGTGTTTGTGCATGGTTAAATCCCCTTTTTTGTGTGTGCTTCCCATTCATTCAGTTGTCACTCGACACATTTTTTAGGCGTTTTAAATATGCACCAACTTTTCATGAAATTTATGATACATAGACTGACATATACAAAATAGAAAAGAAGTAAGCTAATATTGACCATTGATTTTACAACAGTTTATTTTAATCTCATGGGTATATGTTTTATATAGTTTATGAAAACAAACAAAAAATTTCATTTGTACATGTACGAATCATTAGTTGATTTGGAAGTCTATGCTATTAATAACATTTTATCATTAGCCCAATAGTCTGGAAATAGTAGGTGTATACTCATTTATGTTTACTGTTGCAATAGATCAGTGTCTCCCATTGAAGAGTTGATGTCGAAAGTTTTAGGAAACACTGCAATAGATCAAACATATTGCTTATTGATAATGGTTACCAATAGGAATAAAGTATTTTACTTCTATTATCATATATTTACACAACATCTATTAGTATTGAAAGGATGATGGTGTTGGATACATAATGAAGGCTGTTTGTTTAACTTTAAATAGCATTTATCTATCAAAATATTCCGAGCATTGGCGAAAAATGAAATAGTATAATTGAGCATATTAGCCTTAGGCTACACGAGTAGAACACTTTGTTCCAGTGCTTACACTGGAATTCACTTCAGTGAACCGAGTCTTGCAGTAGAAAGCTGTAATCGATAAACATAGCAGATTTGGCTTCTTCTTTCTTCCTGAAAGGGAAACCTCACTGGACTGAAACGGGGAAAGTGAGGTGAGATTCTCTCGGTAAGTGGAGCTGTCGATGTAATTTGTTTCATCTTTCTGCACTGACAGTTCCTGAAAAAATGTCTGCACTTAGCCATAACATTTCGCTATATTTGTACTTAAGTAATTGTACTGACTCATGTGTTGTTGTTGTTGTGTGTGTGTGTGTGAGACGAAGTTTGTTGTGATTTAGAAAGCACTGCCACTGTGTCGAGCCACTGGCTAGTGGGGGAGGTTAACGCGAAGCTTTGAGGGGTATCGCTTTACAGAAGGTGGCACTTTGACAAATAAATATGTCAATACATATGATGATAAATATGACTATAAATACGATTATACATTAAGAATATCTTGAAATTGTAGTGCGAGTATTTCGAAGTAATTAAAATTACTTTAAACACAAACTTGATGCATGTATGTAGGTTACTATAAATAGAAACTGGATGATTGTTTGCAGATTACTTTAAATAGAAACTGGATGAATGTACTCTGTAACGGGTGAAAGAGAGTAAGTCATTCCGAGGTCTCGTCCAAATTTGGACAAGCGACGCACGCGAACGCAAATTCATCATATGGGCTTACATCATCCCCGTAGCGTGAAATACAGCAGGGGCCAGGCCAATAGCGGGGAGGGGGGGGAGGGCAGGTCATAAATGTTACTAAGTATAGCAAACAAGCAGAGGGGGGGCAGACAAAACTCTGGGGGGCCCGATCCCCCAGTCCCTCCCCCGCACGCTACGGGCCTGGCTTACATGAATAACAGAAATGCACACACATCCACTTATTGCAGTTAAATGATTAGCTTTTCCATCGGAGCTAAATAAACATTGAAACATATTGTACCGCTATATTCCTTCTAAACTATGTTAGCTCTCATCATTCATATTGTACCGCTATATTCCTTCTAAACTATGTTAGCTCTCATCATACATATTGTACCGCTATATTCCTTCTAAACTATGTTAGCTCTCATCATACATATTGTACCGCTATATTCCTTCTAAACTATGTTAGCTCTCATCATACATATTGTACCGCTATATTCCTTCTAAACTATGTTAGCTCTCATCATACAAAGTATTTTTCTAGCGGAGGTTTGGGGGGGGGGTGCGAATGTGTTTTGTAATTTTTCATGTTGTCTGTCTGAATTGAGTATTAGTTTCTGGTGTATAGAGAGCCCCCGACAAGTATTTTTGCATAAAGCCCCCAAATATCTCAAGTGTATCTGCCTAAATACCTAGGAACGACTCTATCTGCTTGAGTACATGCCACATAAGATGAATGCAAATCATTATTGATCTTTGACCTGACAAAAAAAAAAAACAACTCTTTACTGGGCTATTTCTTATAATTACATGCATTACTGTTTTTTTTACCCGAATGATTTAAACTAATGTAATAGTAAGCCACTGAGAACGTATCAGTTACGAAGTTAACAGCTCTTTAGATGAGTAAAATAGGTATCACCAGTATCTCACAGACATTCTACCAGAGTATCATCTTTCTACATTTAAGATAAGTTGGATTTAATTTCCCCAACTAATGCCAGGAATCCCAATTAAAGTGAGTTGGAATCAGATTTTAAAATGAAATATATATATATATATATATATATATATATATATATATATATATATATATATACAGTCGATTCCGCTTAATTGGTACACATCGGGAATTGGTATACATCGGGACCGAGGCTTTTTGTCCCAATCAAGCGGCTGTCCCAATTAAACATACAAATTTACTATTGGCTTCTTGGTTTGGTTTCTTTGAGATTTGTCCCAAATAAGCGGCTGTCCCAACTAAGCGGTGTTCCAATTAAGCGGAATCCACTGTATATATATATATATATATATATATATATATATATATATATATATATATATATATTTCAAAACTCTTTAACGCCATTTGATCTTATTTCACATCGTTCAACGTATTTTTTTTTGCCAACTCATTTATTAAGCAGTTTAGATTACTTTAAATAAATAAACAACAACAATAAGGATATAAACTATCTTCGTACAAAAATATGTCGGAATATATCTATGTCAGTGCGCTGTTATCTTTAACGACAATTTTTAAGGCCTGTGGCTACGTAATGATTAATGGCCTCTTCTTTTGTGCGTGTGTGTAAAAACACACCGACTCCGTGTGCTGTGCCCCCCCCCCCCCCAAACATTAAACCACGACATGCCCGCCCGCGTTATGACGGGCTGTGACAATCAACATTGAAATCAACTCTGTGAAAAAAGAACACAACACGTAATTCCCAAACAACTTAATGTAACATTTGACACTGTAGTTCAATTATAATTGCTTTGAAAACACGTATGCTCAGGTAGTTTGACAGGCTATTTTTAGATTCAATGTTTTCGTCATGCGTCTTGTGATGTATACCCCCCCCCCCCCTTTCCCGGCCATGGCCCTAGGCCTGAAGAGAATCTTTAATTAAGCACACCATCTTCTAATGTTGAATAATGTTGTCATTATTTAAATTGTTTCCCAGGTTTTTTATCCTGTATATATATATATATATATATATATATATATATATATATATTGATATATATATATATATAGGTCATAGACTTAACACACGTGCATTGTCAGACAGTTCTCTGCATTTCTAAAAGCAAATAAGACCGCATTATAAAACACATATTCAATTTGCATGTGGACAATGTTGTAACGTCAGGGCCGATTCGACCGAATGCTCCAAATTGGGCACCCGCGCCTGGCGGGGACCCCCCCCCCCGCAATTTACATTTAGCATATCACTATCAGTCATGGCTCTTCTCACAGGCTAGAAGAGGGGCCTCGCAAGCATCCGTTAAATTTGGCCGCCGCAATTCGCAAGGCCGGCCCTGCGTAACATATCTTTGTTCTCTTTATCTACCGACTTCTGTCTGTCCTTTTTTTTTTTCTTCTCTTTAAACGTTTTATTTTTTATCTACCCATAATGCACTCTATGCCGCTCCCGACTGTCTTCTGTCGATCCGAGTCTACCTGTCCTGTGCAATGTCAACAGTCCATGACTTTATATTCTTGTTATGAATACGTTTTTGTTTACCAGAGTAATTGCATCATACAAAAAAAAAAACAACAAAGATAAAGCAAACATCCAATCTATAAGTATTACAGTACATGCGTATAATCACTGTAGATAATAAATCGAGAAAAAAATTAACCAAACACACCCACCACATTACACCAACCACACCAACCACACACACCTCATTACAACAACCACACCAACCACACACCTCATTACAACAACCACACACACCACATTACAACAACCACACCCACCACATTACACCAACCACACACACCACATTACAACAACCACACCAACCACACACACCACATTACACCAACCACACCAACCACATTACAACAACCACACCCACCACATTACACCAACCACATACACCAAATTACAACAAACACACACACCACATTACACCAACCACACACACCACATTACAACAACCACATCAACCACATTACAACAACCACACCCACCACATTACAACAACACAACCATTCTTTATTACACGCGTACAATCACAGTTAAACGAACTACACCCAGTTCAACGAACTACACCCAGTTCAACGAACTACACGCACCACATTACAACAACACAACCCTTCTTTAAATTATGGATCGGAAAACATAGCGGTTGACTAGAGGCCTCCACTGCAAAAAGGGAGCCCCAGTCGAAACTTTTATTTGTTTAAACCGCAATGTATTAGGATTATCTGAGCACCAGTCAGGGGTCCCTGGGCTAAAACTATTCAACAGTTGAGGCTCGTAATGGGGCCCCAGTATCTAATAATGCAAGGAGCCCAATATTAGCTTGTGGCGATCTTAAATTAGTTTCTGTCTAGGGCCCCCAAATTACCTTTGCCTAGGGTCCCCAAAATATAAAAATAAACGTAGCACACCCCCCCCCCCCACACAACAACGTTTAAACGTCTCTGCATTACAGTATTTGAAACATCTTAAGCATATTCACAATAGCTGCCAAGGCTGCTGTCTGCAATGCAAATATTGGTCCTTAATAATATTTGAAAATTGTGGTTACCTCTGACAAACGTCCCCCCCCCGGTCCCTCCCCCGTCCCGTCAAAAATTTTTAGCCCGGGCTGGTGCTCAGATCGCCCTTCTTTGTGGCTGATAAAATAAACGCGCCTCCCCCCCCCCTTTCCCGACCCGGGTTTTTCGCTTAGTAATGAGGGACATAGGCAACTGTCTCTAGTTCGCCTATCTATGAGAACGTCAGCGCTGATTGTTTTCTGTACCACAGTTCATCGTTTAAAAAAAAAAAAACGCCAGAAGGTCATTAGACATAGGCTATATTTGGTTCGTGCACTTTTCTTCAGAACAGAGGTAGTTGGGTAGGAGGAGGTAGGGTCAAAATGGATGCACTTTTAGGACAAATGTGAGATAGGGCCATATCGGGATACAATCCATACCCAAAATATAACGGGGAAGGGGCCACTCCTTTTTGTTATCCATTAAGATCACGTCCTTAATTGTTATTGTTGTTTCATTAAATACATTTTGACAGTTGTTATTTTTTTTAATTATGGTCTTACCGCTTTCATTTTTTTTACTCTGCTTAATTAGAACTAGTTGTTCTGTCTAGGTAAAATTGATTGAACACATTAATCTATGTCTCATTTAAGTGTTGTTTTACTTGTACCATTTAAAAGGCGGTGTCGTACAACTTTATTTCCATTTTGTGGTCTGGTCAGCGTTAACACGGTAACAGCTTAACAGCGTCATCTCAGATCATACAGGGCTCATCTTTAATGTCAGTATTGAATAATTTAATAATCATTAAAACAAAGAGGGGGGGGGGACATATTTTGACTATCTACATTTCAAAGAAAGTTAGCTGAATTTTCTTTCCAAGTAGTTTTTGACTGTACAAAATTTACAATTAGACGACTTTAGAACTTCTTTTTACTAAGCTCTGAAATGATTTGGAAAAAATGAAAGACCCTTTTATTTATAATTAAAAGACCTATATATTCCTTACGTAGTGCGAGTTTTAGCCAAACTTGTAAGTTTTTTTCTGATGCTGTCTATAGGTGTCTTGGTGGTTCTTTAATTACTTGTTTGAGCACCAGCAACACCAGAAATCTAGGTCCTCTCAGTCCTCTGTAATGTCTGTTGTGCCTCCATGATCACAGAACTCAACATATATATATATATATATACATATAAGAATTGTCACATATACAACAACAAACAACAGTATTGGTAATAAGATCATGCAAAACTGTCTCATGATTACGAGAAAATCAATAATAATAATAATCAATCTAACGCGCCAATGTTATGTATTTCCACAGCCCTGAAGTCCGATTATTCCTGTCTCTAGACAACCCGAGAAATGTACCAACAGTTTCTGTTGACCCAGTTGAACCTGAACGAGAAGAAGAAGACCAGGACGCAATGGTCAGTTATCTCAAATTCTTTGATAGCGCATAAGGATGTCAGTGTTACTGTTCTTTAAATATAACATTTCTATTATTACTATTGATATAGCAGTGTACACAAGTCTGTCCATTCTAAACTTAGATTGGTAGTTTAAAGCATTCTTGTAATAATTGAAACCATTTTTTTTTGTTAGAGAAACATTGTTAACCTTTAATTTTGCCAAACATAAGGATTATTGCAATTTAATCAATGTATGGAAAAGAAGACATGTTTTTTTTTATAAAAAAATTATTCACAAAAATAATTTCTATTGGGGATAATTTAACAAATGAAAAATATACATTTATAAATTTGCATTTTTATTTTTTTTTTCACAAATATTTCATATAATATCATGCTTTGAACATGAAGCCTGTATAAATGGATGAATAGTTGAATCATTTATATTCTGATTTTATATTTCACAGAATGGCAATAAAGATGACGATAACCCAGTTAATCTGGGACCAAGTGAAAAAACCTCGTAAGTTTTCTTTAAAGCTTTGTGATAAGATACTGTATTATGTTATCCATGTATCCATTTTTTATGTTAATTTATCATGCATAAAGTTTAATACCCATTAAATGTGTGCAACCACATTCATTACAAACATAGTGATATACAAATCTACCATAATTTCATTCTGTTAGGGCTACAGCCAGAGTTTTGTGAGCCCCTGATAATCTCTAAAACCCTGGCTCTTCCATCCAACTGCCAAGTTGTTTTCTCTGTGATAAGCAATACATTCCAAAAGACTACAGCCTACTAAACATGTCACCTTAGTAATAAAAAAGATCTATTCAGAATGATAATTCATTTTGTAATACTTTATACTCAACTTGTTCATGTTTTATTTAGTTGTAACATAATAGTATTCTACTCAGTATTTATCAAAATGTGGGTCACAGATGAATTAATTCATTTCATAATTAATGGATTAAGAATTCATGTGAACATATTAACTATTTCTTGAAAAGGGATAAATAAAATTTAGGACACTTTTATACTCTTTCTTTTGCCGTAGTTTCCTTTAAAGTACAAAAAGCAAAACAGTTCTCATAGTCAACTGCCATGTGTAAAAGTGATAACCACTGGTCTACTTTGTTCACACTTTATTCTTTTTAATTTACCTGACTTGATGCCATAGGTCAATACTTTAATCTATGCTATTCATCAGAGTGAAGCCAAAGGACTTTGAATTTCTCAAAGTTATTGGTAAAGGCAGTTTTGGCAAAGTATTACTTGCCAAACACAAGACTGAGGGAAAAGTTTATGCTGTTAAAGTTTTACAGGTAAATTTTTATAGGCAACTGTAAAATGTAAACACTGAAAGTATACCAGTAGTCTTATTTACTGTTTTTTTATGGCTATGAAAATATCTTTATTTTGTATCTTTGTTGCATCCTAAAATCTATTTTTGCCCTTACTGTTTAAATCAAATGGCTCATCTTTCAGAAACAAGCTATTATGAAAAGAAATGAAGCCAAACATATTATGGCGGAGAGAAATGTTTTACTGAAAAATGTCAAACATCCTTTCCTTGTGGGTCTCCATTATAGTTTTCAAACTCCTGATAAACTTTACTTTGTGCTGGATTATGTCAATGGTGGGGAGGTAAGTTTTATTATATGTTTATAAATACATATTTGAACATATTTGATTTCCTATTAGCTGCACTGTTCTCAGTTTTCTTTATAAGCTGTTTATTACTGCTATTCTCTGTTACATAGTAATTAAATGGCTAAAATGTGACTGATTATTTAAAAAATTGCTACTTTCAGTTGTTCTTCCATTTACAAAGAGAGCGTTACTTTGCAGAACATCGAGCCAAATTCTATGCTGCTGAGATGGCAAGTGCGCTAGGTTATCTTCACTGTCTTAGCATTATTTATCGGTAAGTCTTTTTTGTTTTTTAAATCTATTTTAGTTTTGTTGTTATTGGCTGAAACAGTTTACTCCATATTTTTATTTTTAGTAAAACAGATGTCAGCCTTTTCTGAAAAACATATTATGTTGGTCTTGTCTGTCAATTTCTAATTATGCTTAAGTTGTTTATCATTATATTAATTGTGCTGTGTGTCATCATACTCATTATGTAGGAAGTTTTCACTTAATGTTTCTAACTCTCAGAAAATCTATTGAGTATTGAATTAGCCAGTTCATTTATTGTAAAAATATACTGCAGGATCTCTTAAGTATATTTTCCCTTCGGCTATTTATAAAAAAGCTCCACCTTTAGGCTAATGCTTTCTTTGACATTACATATATTTTAATTTCATTCTACTGAAAATAGTTTTGTTTTTCTTTTTTTTTTCTTTTTTAACCTCATTTTCCAGCATTGTAGCCACATAGGTGATAATAGCCTTTTTTTTTACTTTTATTGCTGTAATAATTTATGGGTATATATAAACTGTTTACAAGAAACTTCTATCAAGTTTTACAACAGAAAGTTAGCACAAACTTCTCATTTTGACACACATTGTAAAAATCAGGAAAAAAACACTTTTTCATTTGAGAATTAAAAAAATAAATAAGACCCTTTATAACAATTATTCTGAATCCCTGTTCGCCATTTATGACTGTAAAGTTACAGCCTATTATTGTAAAGGAAGTCTTGCTTTACCTGTCAACTCAGACAAGTGATTTCATGGCAGAAACTGATTTATGTTTCTTTCTTCCCTTCTTCCGTTACTAATTTTAACTCTGGACCTTGAGGAATGACAAGGCAGTAATTATTTCACTTGTCACACAAAGTCGTCTGCTCCTTTAATTTACTGAGTTTCCTCAAGGGTATTTACTTGTGGCAAGTAGTTAAGAAAAAAAAAGTAATTGTAAGTTGAAAAAGTACCTCTGTTGTAAACTAAAGTCTTTTTAGGAGAAAATGAGACCTCAATGTACTTTAAAACAGCCATTTGATGCCCACTTTTCTCCTTCTGTTAACTACTTGCAGTATTACCAAACCAGTAATGGAAAACATTATTTTTTTACTTTTTATTAGTTCATATAAAATGAAATGTTTCACTTAATGTATTAAATTTCCTAAACATCCAAAAACGGCAAAACACATTTGAGTTCTAAAGAAATGATGTTCTATGTTCCTATGCATCTGATTCTCCTAATTCTCTTAACCTTTCTTTTTTTAATTAATATAATATTTTTTTAGTTTATTGTCTCATTTAAAAAAAAAATAGCCCAATATAAATATGCAATTTGTTGATTTTTAATCCTTCAGTGTTATTGTGTTATGTTGTAGAGTTTGACTTTAAATTCAGCTTAATGACTTTTTAATTTGTTTTCATTTGAAAATATTATAACAAGTGTGTGTTTATATAAGAAATAAATAGCTCACAGGTACAGATAATAAATGTTCTGTGTTGGAAATAAATTACTTAATTCATTTTACAAAATAAAATGTATACATCTACAGGGACCTCAAGCCTGAGAATATACTGCTGGATTCTACAGTAAGTAGTTTTACATATTTTTACATGTTACCATTAATATAAAATTATGATAAATAGGCCTACATCTTACACTGCTGGGCAATGTTCCCTCTAAGCTGAGCGCATGAGCGATTGCTTACACGTATTCAGAGCGTCGCTCATACTACACGTACGATCGCTTACTCCGACTGACGAAATCGCTTAAATCGCTCACAAATTTTGGCCTCATACAAAAATGTCGCTCAGAGACAAAATTTCTTGCTCACTTCATACCACACCTTAGAGGGAACATTTCTGCTGGGGAAACTTTAATGAAAAAAAAATATTAGTATGATGATGATAATGTCAAAATAATTTTTTTTTAATTAGAAAAAAAACAAACTACTTATAACTTGAAATCAAGTAAATAATTCTATAAGTTTTGTCAACCTTCTAACATTTCTTTTAACTGATCAGTATAACCCAATTTTTTCATTGTCACTCATCATTTCATTGGCCTTATTTATATAAAAAAAACTCAATTCACTGGGGAATTCAAAATAATAATAATAAATAAAAAAAAATAATAATGTGCTTTTAAAAATTAAATACTGTGTGATAAAACTTAACTGAAAGATATTTATAATATGAAATAAGCTATAGGTTTGTTTTACTTTTTAGTGTAATGAAATGTATGTATTAACTTCTGATAAAATGTGTATCAAATTCTTTTACTATAGCTGTTGTTTAATGTTTATCTGTTTATAAAAGTGTAAGCTGGTGATGAATGTGCTTTCTGTTGATAAATGTCTGAGTTTTTGACAAATGTGTTTTGAAATAATGAGCTTTTAAAGTCTAAGTTTTGTTTCATTGCAGGGTCACATCGTTCTTACAGATTTTGGTCTTTGTAAAGAAGGCATAGTTGGGCAGGGCACAACAACCACTTTCTGTGGCACACCTGAGGTAATGTAACGCATATCCTGGTCAGAAAAATTGTGTCTGAATTTGACTGTTCAAATCATTAGCTTATATATGATTAATTAAAGTATGTCTCCCAAGCAGGAAGGTAAAAAAAAATATAGAGGAACTCAGTCAATTTTTTAAATTTTTTATTTTGTGTGGTTTTTCTCTAATTCAAGCTGCTCATCAAATACCCATAATGTATTTCATTGCAAACAAAAATAAATAAACAAAGAATATTTTGAAATCTTTATAGATTTGTAGATTGATGTATACAAAAAAAAAGATTTTGCTTCAATTTAAGTGTCTTTATTCTTAAAGGCATTGTTTTTATACTCTTTTTAAGAAATTCAGTTTTGTGAAGTTATTACTGGCACACCAAAAGAATTAAAATAGCAAAAATAAATTAAATAAACTTATACATTAATCTAACATTTATCTTTATTTTCTGTTTTTTCTTTAATAGTATTTAGCTCCAGAAGTTTTAAATAAGAAACCATATGACAAAACAGTTGATTGGTGGTGTTTAGGTGCAGTCCTTTATGAAATGCTCTATGGCTTGGTAAGTGGTTACATATAAGTAATTTTTTTTTTCGATAATCTATTGGAGCATTTATATTAGTTATTGGAATTTTTCAACTTTTCTGTCTTTAGCCTCCATTTTATAGCAGAGACACTTCTGAGATGTATGATAACATTTTGTACAAGCCATTACGATTACGTACAAATGTTTCAGCAGCTGGAAGGTCAATCCTAGAAGGAGTGAGTAATTAAATCATAAATTTGTACAAAATGCCCCAACCTCCTTTTTTTCAATCTAAATTTTGTGATATAATCTAAGTTTACAATTAATGAAATAATGTGGTAAATTTTAAATGCTGAAAAAAATTAATTTGTAAAAAATTAGAATTATAGTTTTTTCCACCTGCTTCAATTTAACCAAGATTAATTTTACTTTTGGATTAATTTAAAGTACAAATATATTTTATATCTCATTTCAAAACCAAAAAGGACAAAAATATGTGAACAAATTTTATATTTAAAAAAATACCATTTTCTTTGTCAGCTGCTTCAAAAAGAAAAGGGGATTCGCCTAGGGGCCAAGAGAGATTTTCAAGATATTCAGACCCATGAATTTTTCTCAGACGTCAATTGGCAAGATCTTTATGACAAGAAGATCACACCTCCTTACAATCCTAATGTGGTAAGGTTAAATAATCACTAAAATCTATAGTTATATAATACAGCTCTGTTAAAACTTCTGAATGTTTTCATATTTTTCTAGAATTAATGAACTTATCTTATTTCTTTAGCATTGATTCACATAAAAAAAAAGATTATAAAATATATAAAAGTCTGGTTACTTATATTTGTTAGCTCAATAACTTTCTAATGCTCTTTTTTAGTTCAATAACTGTCTAATGATTATTTTTTTTCTTTCTTCACAGGAAGATCATCTTGATCTTAAGCACTTTGACCCTGAATTTGTCAGAGAGCCTGTGCCAGGTACTCTTAATTAATATCTGAAATAGATTTTTAACTAATTGTGCTAAACCTATTAGAATGCTATTAAATTAATATTTTCTTTAATAAATTACAGCTTCTGTTGGTAGATCTGGAGGGCATAGTAGCAAGCTAGTTAGTGCAAGTGTAATGGAGGCTGATGGAGTATTTGAAGGATTTTCCTATGCACCACCATCTGAAGATGCATTTGGTTAAGCAAAAATTTCAATTCAAGCCACTCCCTACCTATACAAACTTTTTTTTTTGAATTGAATGTCTTTGTGTTTTGTAACATTCATCAGTTGTTTTTTTTTTTAGATTAGATAATATGATATTTAATTTTTTTTCTTTTTGGACTTAAAAAAATGCTAACAAAAAGAAGAACTTTCTTTTGATTCTATTATACTTTCAATAAAGCATTCTAACAATAGCAGCGAAATGTTTTTAAAAAATTGACAAATACATTAAAATTTGTGACCAAATGAGAACTAAACATAAATTGATACAATTTATCCACATCTGTTCTTGTCCATTTCGTGTTCATGGTATTTGTATTTATAAAATGCCAACAGTGCCCTAAAAATATGTAAACATGGATGTGATTAAATGTTCTTTTATTGTAAAATGTTATGTGAAAATGAGTTTTATATGTATTTTGTTTTAACATTTTCAAGTGAAGGAATTTTTTATTGTTAACAAATTGAAATGAGTAATTTTAAATTGTAAACAATTTTAAATGAGTAATTTTAATGTAAAATATTTTGATGAGTACTGATATGATTTATCATGAATAGAGGAATGGCTCTTTTAAAAATAATATTGTATAATTTATTGGTAATTCTATTTTACTTCCTAGTTTAATACCTAACAAAATCAAAGGTTATTTATAAATAGCTCTATTTTTAAATTTTTACCTCATTTGCTGTGTTTCTTCTAAATTTTCAACAAGTTCACAGACATAAAATTATAAGCATAAGATAATTTTAATATGAAAACTTCTTAACAAATTCATCAATTAAAAAAAATTGTGATAAAACTTATAAAATTATTATTATTATTTTTTTTTAATCAAAACAACACACATTTTAATTTGGTTTTAAACTTCTATGATAAAAAAAAACCCAAATAATATCTTCAATTCATAATTTTACATTTTATTATATGGCATGGCTTAGACATTTTAAAACCATGTCCATGTTTCTGAATGTAATGATACCCTGCTCAAAGCAAAAATAAGTTACTGTTACTGATTTTCTTACACATTTTCTACAAATAATCAAAGATTTTGTTTTAATTTTTTTTTCTTGTGTCAGATATGTTTTTTTTTTTACTTAATGTAAATCTGACAAAACTATTTTTCTTGTTTATTTATATTTTTCCAAACCCATCTTTTCTTTATTTCTCATTGATTTCTTTCTTTCTATTGGTTCTAGATTTAAATGTGCAAGTCTATGATACAAATCCATAAGTATATTAGGTCTGCTAATTTCATTCAACGAATACAATGATAATTTATTGAACAGTGGCAATTATTAATTTTACTCATATTGATAAATGATTGTATATAATGATAAAATGTCTGTATATAGATGATTTCATTGATTTGGTTACAAAATCTGGTATAAATATGTACAATATGAATATATCTGGGTTATTATATATGTTTTAGTAAACAACAGAAGTCACTTGGCTCATTTTTATTGTGATACTTTCAATTAAATTTGCAAAATGTGTGCGCCTGTTGTTATACTTTGATTCCATTCCTAATTCTATTTTTCAAAGTAACATATCTAAATTATATCTTTTGAATAATGTGCAAATCTAACAAGATATTCATTGTGGAAAGCATGTTTACTTTAACTATGAATTGTGTCATGTGTTGTTTGGCAAAAGTCCAAGGAGAGGTTGTAACATTAGTAACCCCTTTTTATAACTCATTGTGTATCCAGAAAAAAAAACCCAGATATCCCTTTTACTTTCATCAACCAAAGTCATGTATTCCTAAGAAGTAGGTAATCTTGGGGATGTATCATCACATCATAGGAAATATAATCTAGGATTTGAAAATCAATGTTGAACTTGGATACATACTTAGCCTTTAATTAATTCTTCTACTATTTACTGTCAAGCTGTGACATTTTTAATGCAAACATATTTTCTTAAATAAGAGAAAGTTTTACTTTGGCTGTCTTATGAATGTGGGAATTAAATTTTATGTACAGAATGAAAGACATGAGTGTGATCATATTTGTTAAATGAACTTTACATCTTCAGGTATTCAGGAGGGTGATTATATGCAAAAAGCATTTTAGACAAATGCATCACTGTGAACTTATTTACCCTGCAGGCTGTTGAGTTCATATTAGAAAAAAAAAATTAACTTTTTTTGTGTGCATACTTTCACTATTACTTTTTCAGTTGACTTTCTGACAAGAGGATTTTAAAATTTTTTGTGGTCAATTTACTTTTTCTATAATTTTCAAAAGTTGCCATCAGCATTACTTAAATGTACATTTGTGTCAGACCTTAGTATGAATCTTAAGATTTTTTTTATTCAACTGCTGCCAGTATTTTTACATTCCCACACCTGCCAGTTTTATTTGAGATAATTTTTTTTGTTGGTGATTGATCTTTCAAAACAAAATACCATAATCACTGCAATATTGTTGGATTATACCATTTCTTTAAAAGAAAGGTAATATTTTTTTTATCCACCCTGAAATCAAATGAGATGCATGTGTTCAAAAATGTCTTGTCAATTTAACCTTGCAAATAAAATGGAAATGTTTCAAATTAATGTTTTCAGTGAATACTTTATTTTATTTTTAATGAACGACTTTTCTTCTTGTGAAAATAAAAAAATTGACTAACAAGTATTTTAACCCTACCATTAAAAAACCCATTATCTAAATATACCATAAATATAAATTGATGTGACAAAATAAAAAACTCTCTGACAATTTGTAAGAAATATTTGGCCATTTAGTGTTGCCCTTTTTCTTATTCTCACTAGGACTGGAGCTTTCAACAAAATGGTGGCAACACAGAAAAACTGATTGACTCGTGTCATTCTAGTAAGATTAACAATAATGTCCTCAGCAAAATGACTATTTGCCGTAGGCTATGTCCTCAGCAAAATGACTATTTGCCGTAGGCTATGTCCTCAGCAAAATAACTATTTGCCTTAGGCTCTGGTATCTTGAGAAAGACCCTCCTCCCCTCCCAAGAAACTATGATTAGACTTTATTATGGTAAATACTGAAAAGTTTGTGAGTCCTATCAAAGCATTGATAGCTTGCCAGGTGCTTGGGAGTGATTCAATGAAACATGACAACAATTACAAGGACAAAGTAAAGTTATCATTCAATAGATAATTTATTCTTAATATGAATGAAAAAAAAAATCAAGAAACACAACATTCTCATCATATAAACCAAATAAACAAGAGTCAATAAAATTAACTGTCGAAAGAAATGTTTAAAAATTTCTATTTGTTTGATTGTAATATTTGACCATTAACTTTTTGTAACTTTAAAAAAAAAATTTCCTTTAATAAAGAAAGGCTCTTTTTACTAATTTTAAAAAAATTGTAAAAATGAAAATAACTTATTTCTAAGTTCATAGATTTAAATTAAATAAAATTCTATAAATAAACTTTAATTTAAAGCCAGAAATTAATGTCTTTATTCATTTATTTAAAAAGAAATGATAATAATTATTAGACTTTTTAAGTGATTGCGTTACCTAATTCTCAATTTACCAAAATCAGATAACATGTTTATTTTTTAAACTATTTGTTTTCTTAACTCAATAGCAGGGCTGTTAATCCCAGGTACTAAGCAAAAGGACATAGCTGAATTTTATTATCATACTTGTGTTATCATAAAAAAATATTTGAACTATTAATTATTATGTAATAACTACATAATATTAGTTTTAAAAATGTACAAAAAAAGGAATATAGTTTGGGTTATTTTTTTATAATAAAATTTCAGAAAAAAAATTCAAAGTGTAGATATGCAACTTTTCCATTTTTTTCCCTTGAGATTGTAAAATTTAGAACAACAATACCATCAGTGCAAATTAATTTGATACAGGTGGCATCCAGTAGCGGCTTTTCTGGTTTTGACACTGTTCATTTTATTCCCATCCTGCGAGCTCAGTAACATCTCTGTTTTCTGCCTGGCATTGGTGAAAGCAACAGCATTATTAGTAAGCAGCTTAGTTAGAAGCGCTTGTCTGAACTGCAACTGGTTTTTTGCAGAAGACTGGATCCTCATCAGGTCTAGTACCAACAGATATATTACCACCACTTAAGGCTTGGTCTTCCGGCCGAGTCTAGGCCTGGTATGGGTCTGCAAGAGCTATGACGACTATGCCAGCATTGTAGATTGTAACAGGCATGGGAACTGTGACATCATTGTTACCATGTTGGGCATGTTGCTTAACAGTAGTTGTTAGGTATCAGAATTAGTGGATAAAATGTTGACCAGCTTTTTGCCAGTCCACTGTGTGGGTACCGTTAGGCCTTTATATTTCATGGCTGTGGGACCACTTTTTTGTTTTGATTTGGAAAGCAGTCAGCGAGCCTGTATAGCCTTACAGCTGCACAAGAACAAGTGTCTTTCTTCTGAAGGTCTTCTGCCAGTTGGGGGGAGAAGAAAAAGCAACCAAATTAATCTTTATTTTATAAAGACCTAGAAAAATAAAATGAAACAATTAAGGAGAAAACTATTTCTGGCAGTTCTGGGAACTTAACATAAAGTTAATGGTTAATTGCCTTCCAAGGTTTGGCTTTACGATTCATCGTTGATGGTGTTGGAGGGGCATTGGTTGGGGAAATATTTATTGATTTAAGTCCTGGAATAACTTTGCTACTCAATATCATTTCAGCTACCTGAGAAAAGCTTAAGTCACATTCTTCTTCAGTTTGGTCATAACTCACTGCCAACTTAGAATCTCCTGATGAATTTAAGTTTGACACACTTTTAATGTTTCCATCAATGCTAGAATCCTGAATTAAACAAATATTTTATGATTTACTACTTGATGCACTATGATGGCTCAATACTGTTTTTGTAATGTCTTTTAAAGATTCTCTTGATGTAACTTCACTGTTGATAGTTTCACCTTGGACTTGATTCAACTTTTCAATGTTGACTTTAGTAGAGCTGGTATCTGCAGTTACACTGTAGGATTGACTCCTATCTGGGGAAAAAAAAATATCAAGACTTTATAATGAATATAAAAATTAAGATTGAGCTGACAATTTTTCAAAACTTGTATCAGTTTGCATGCAGAGAATTCCAATATTATTATTTTAAAATCTCATCAAGCTATTTAAAAAAAAAAAAAATTTAAAGAGAGCCTATTTGATATAATATTTTATTTCAGATAAACCTACCAGTTTTCACATGAGTCTTATAATCTGTTTTGATCCATGACATGTAGTTATCAAAATCCAATCTAGCAACATGTCTAGATAAACAGGATAATACAAATTTGTTAACATCAAGAATAACATATTGTTTACTAAGCGCCTGCCATAACAGACTAAAATAATGGCAAAATAGCCATAAGAGAGAAAATGGTTAAATTCAAATAAAAATGTATCTCTTAACCCACAGCACAAAGAGAGAAATGGAGAGACCTATCCTCTGCAGAGTCCCTATACCCCCCCCACCCCCGGCTGATAAATTTTTTTCATGGGGCAAATAAAATTAATGAACCAATGCAATACTTTCTTTATGATATCCACAATTCCTTCTTGAAACAGAAGCAGTTTCTTTTTTTAAACTCATTATTACTACCGATGAGCTACTTTAAAACTTGTGCATCAATTATTAAATGCTATTACAAATTTGGATGCATTCTGAATGCCATCAACAATGTCAAATTCAAATAGACTTAGATTACTTTATTCTTTGCTTGAATAAGCAGTATAATTTTGAGATAAAATTACTTGATGTTGTTTTTTAAAATATAATGTTATGACCAATAACATTATATTCTGGTATATATATATATATATACACACATAAATTTATGCATTGTGAAGACTTGACGAGAACAAAAAAAACTTCCTACAAATAATGATAGTTAAGGAAAAGTATTAAGAACATTTTTACAGAAAATAATTGTTCATAGGTGATATACTTACTTGTTAAAATAAAAAACTTTAGCTTGAATAAATGTTAGCCCTTTATTTCTTTCATCAATTTGTTCTGAAATGATTTTCCATCCAGCTTGGAAATTAACATCATTTTCGAAGTCAAAAGTTTCAAACATTTTCATAATATTTGCCTCATCCATTGTCAGCTGTTTAAGTGAAGTAATGCCATAATGATATAATCTATTTGAAAAAAAAAAATAGTCTGTACCATTAATATGATGGTGCTAACTCAAGTCATTCTAAAAGTGGGTCACGATCTCATTGAAGTGGGTTGCCAAAAATGTAATAATTACTTAATGGAGAATATATACAATAAGTTGACTTTTTTTTAGTTCTTTTATCTGTAAAGATGGGTCACGAAATTTGAGAACCACTGTGTTAAATAATTCATTGAACAAAAACTTGACATGCAACTGTCAAAAAAGAAATGAAAAAAAGTAAGCAAAATAAGACAAGTTATGCAGAAGGTTCATTTATTGTTTTAAAAAACATTCAATGATTTAAAATGTTAAAGCTTCTGTCTTAAATTGTTCTTTTTTTATTCAATATTTGATAGTAGGAGCACACAATTTTATTTTCAAACAAATGACCACTTTATAACCAGATACATGCTAACTCTCAGAATGATTCCAGCTAAGGTGCAATCTAACAATTAAGTATATATATATAAATGTAACTTTTAATTTTATTACCTACTTAATTAATTTCAACATTATAGTAGACTTAGTAATAATATTAATATTAATGTAATCATTTATATATATATATATATATATACTTATATGACTTAAAATGTCATATTTTAATACTGAAGCGGAAGGTATTTCTAACTTAGAATCTAAGGATAAAGATTAAAGAAAATTAAGTTTTATCTCCTTCTTTCTTTCCATGGAAAAATGACTGATTACCAGCCTAGATTATCTTTTAATACTTTTTTAGAGTGTGTGTTTAGAGAGTTTAATAGGGTAATCTTACTCTTTCTTATTTAAACTTAGTAGTGCTATTAAAGTATATGCAACTAAGTAATGAAACTGTTTTTACCTTACAAACCTTAATTTTTTTAACGCAGTGACTAAGGTTCCAACTAGCTGGAATGCATATTATTTTTTTTTCGGAACGGTAGTTACTGCGTTTTTTAAAATGGTCAATTTAATATTGAATTCGCACTGGCTACGGGACCGTAACTACGGTCTCCATATTTTTTTCTCCGGGTTCCGAAAATAGATGTGCGCATGCGCGACTTTGAAAACATAACCGATCAAATTTTTTTTCAATAGTACATTAAAATTGTAGCTTTGTGTGGCTTACTCGCTTGGCTGTGACCCATTTTCGCTGACTATATGCAGAGGTTCGATTCCTCTCAGAGACATTTTTTTTTTCAGGATTAGGGATAGGGTTAGAGATAGGGTTAGGGATATCACTAAAAAATACGCACATCTATTTTCGGAACCAGAAAAAAAAATAATAAAGTCGCGCATGCGCACATATATACGGTCTCTGGAAAAACAAAATATGGAGACCGTAGTTACGGTCCAGTAGCCACTGCGTATTGAATTTATATAAAGACAAAGTCTATTTCTATTATGATTTTGTAGTATTCACTTCAAAATTAAAGTTTATCTTGAACTTGATTTGCTATCTTTTACTTTTAGTTAACACTACTGTAGTGTCTGTAGTCTACAGTAATAAACTGTCTTAACTTCAGTCTTTGACTTAGTATCTTAGTTTAATAAACTTTAACAATTACAATGTCTTACCGTGGCGTTAACAATTCATGAATAAAATAGCTGGGATTATTATATTACATGTTATTACGTTTTCGAACATACGCAACCATTTAATTGTTGATTTACCAACTAAAGCTAGATAGATGTCTAAAAAAAAGTGAAAATGAGTAAAGATATGTTTAAAGCATAGATATAGAGTACTAGATCGACCACACTTATCATTTAAGTCTTAAACGGAAGTCGTTCATGGACATACTTCATGGGCCACCGCCATTTAATTTGGTGCTCATATAAAGTACACTGACATACATAACTCACATTGATAAAACAAAAAATATTTTCGGCGATTTCATTTTTCATAAAATCGAACATTATTTCTCTGAACTAAGCAACAATGAGACCTAGCTGGACACTAACTAAATTTATATGTTGACGAGACGTTTTCATAATATATTGTTGCATTGAAAACAGGCTTCCTTGCCTTAGAGACTTAATCAAACTTTCAGCATTTTTTTGTAAGCTAAGCACGGATAAAATGACGCTTAATTTTTTTAAAGTTAAAGTAAATTATGTCATTTCATTTAATTATAGACAGGCTGTCTATAGTATACGCAGTGACTTGTCAGGACCCCATGAATGTAAGAGGGTCCCGTTATTATGCCATAATTTATGGCTTGGCAACTTTAGCGACTGCCTATGATCATCACTCCAATTACGCCCTTTTTAGATTTAATTCCTATAAAATATAATGCTATGTTACCCCTCCACCCAGACTAGTCAATTACATTTGCTAATACTTCTGACTGAAAGAGACCCACTTTAGTCCATCATATGGGTCTTCATAGCATCCTCCGGTTGGGCTGTGGGTCCATAATGCTGTTTAGACAGTATGCAGTACTGATTAAATAGGCATAATGTTTATATCACACAGTCAGTGTGATTACTGTGTAGAAGATGTATGTATTTTTCTAAAAATATTTGCAAAAGAAAACACATGTCCATTTTTTATTAATATACTAAAATATATCTTATCGCCATCTATTTGTCTTCTTTAAAGAGCAAATAAAAGTATAACTGTCTTGACTTAAACTTAAGCATAGTTGGTCTATAAAATCATGCTAAACATTTATTTTAGCTTTGTAAAAATCTGACATAGGTATTTTAGGCACCGTCAGTTTTTATTTTTTTATAACAATTTAAACTATTGTAACTAATTCAATGTAATGATAACAATACAATATTTTAATAAACAAAACAAAAAAAAAGATAAGTCAAAATACAATTTAGATAGTTTAATGGTGATAAAATATTTTTTTACAGTAGTATCAAAGAGTAGATATGTGTATGTTGTCATATTTTTTCCTGTACAATGCATGAATTATTTAATTAACAACATTTACATTATAAAAAGGAAAAACAATTATAATGAAAAAAAGTAAGTACTTCTCATATTAATCTTAGTCTTGTAATGATAGGAGCACAGTTAATGAGTTATTCATATTATCTGTTTCATATAAAAAAAAATTGAATCTTTCTAAATGGTTTTTTCTTTTTAAATAGTAAATATTTTAAATTTAAATCATGTGTTGTAAAAAACATTATCATTATATACAATATTCTAATAATTAATAGTATTAATAATGACAATAGTTATTAATATACATAATATTAATCATTTTTAATGATAGTTACATGAACTATATAATTTTCTTTCTAAATACATTCATTAATTCAATAGTGACAATAGTAAAAAACATTCTATCAGATATGGTATTATTGAAAAGTGCAGCCTATATTATTGATGGCAAGATAGTGCATCACCCTAAAATGAAATTTCTTTAAATTAAATACCAGTACATTTAAATTATATCTAGCTTTACCTTTTAAAATCTAATTTTATTTTGTGCAGTTAAATGGATTCAAAAGTCATGCAATTTTTGGTTTCTGAATATTACAGTTCTACTAAACTTTTGTCTAATACTATTTTTTTTTCATTGCTATGTTGGTTAAAGTGTTGCTGTATGGTAACATCTTAATCTAAAAATTCACCACAAATAAGTTTTAGAAGGATGTGTACATGAGAGTCAATACCATTGCTCGTTTCTAAAAAAGTTCAGTTAAGTCAGTAAAAAATTGTTAGTAGGCAGTGACTGCATCATGCGCATTACTGTAACTTTTTCTAACTGCTGAAAATTTACTTTTTTTTTTTAAGTAGTGAACTAATAATTTCTCACAATGATGGACAACAGCAACTACAATACTGAATGGTATAACTAGCCCACCAGTATTTTTTAACACCAATAAGCCAGAAGTGGACTCAGTGGCTGCACAAACTAGATCAGAAGTAATGAATTACAGAATACTTTTGATGAAATCTTTCTCACAACCCATCCAGCAATATAATTAAAAAAAATGCCATCAATAAAGGCATTTTACTGCTGTCAAAATAACAATAAAAATGATCAAATAATGCATCCTCAAAAGTTAATACTGTTGCTGAATCATGGACATTATCTATTTGTAGGATATTAAAATTATTTTGAGGTACACCATTTGTGATGTTGCAAAATGTTCGTCCGAATTCCAGCATTAGCCTACATAAAATGCTCTGAATTGCAAATGGATAATTGTTCCAACCACAAAAGTGTCTCATGGATGGAAAAAAAAAACAAAATATCTAAAACATTATTATATATTAAAATGAAATTTACTGTGCCTTTGACAGATTAAAATTTTGTACATCTTGACTCTGATGCAAACTTCAAAGCTATAGCCACAGACGAACTAAGTGTTTGTGTAGCTAATCTAACTTTCATTTTGTTATTTTATAGTGTACATGTTTATGAGAGCATTTGCTGGCTGCCCTTAGAACACTTGAAGCTTTTCTAAATTTACTATTTTTTGCCACTAGGCTGTACCTAAATGGGTTCTTATTTTACCTATACCTAATTAATGTAATGCTGATCTAATGTTTTTTATTAAATGACGGATAAAAAAAAATGTATGCTGATTTAGAAGTGTCTACAAGATGAATGAATTTACTGTTGGTCTAGATTGCAGCCTAAAAGTGAAGATATTTTAACATTAACAGAATGAGCATCGTGGTTTAAGATACTACAGTGATATTATTTTCATAAAAGTGTTTAATAGCTTCTAATATTATACGTATTTAATTTTCTGCACTAATACCATGAATAAAAAGGTACCCAACAGGAAGGGACGAGGCATGAGTGTTGCCGGTCATAACTCTTAGAGAAAAATGTATTGATGTTTTTATGCAATATACAAAGCACAAACGAACAAAGATCTATATAATTGTATAATGTATTGGACTTACAACATATACAATTTATATATAACTAATGTAGTCATTTTATTATGAATGATTATGCTAACTATATTCAATAAACACAGTACCATTATATAGCTAAAAAATTCATAAGCTTTTGGCCAGTAGTAGTACAATGATGAGGCAAACTTGATTTTCTCAGTGCTGTATTCTTTAGTAGGTATCTATAATAATACCACAGGAATATCTGTCAATGTTATTGCATAAATTTAATCACAATTTTATTGAATTTTTTTTTACAGAATTTAGCACTATTGCAATTATTAAAAAATAAACAAAATTAGTTTCAGGGATATTTGTTATTTATGTCTGTTCTAAAAAGTTATTAATCACATTAACATATAATAAATATTTTTATTATTATTGTATCGAGACGCGAGAACAGTTGAGGCGGAACAGGGAGGGCAACCCCCCCTAAAACTTTTAAGGGGGGCGGCGCCCCTTCCTTGAATTTCTAGTCTGCCCCCCCCCCTAAAATTTAAAATTTTACCTTTTTTAACTTTGTAATTCATTTTAGTTTATATGTATCATTTTCAATATTCATTTGATTTATTTCTTAAATTTAATATTTGAAAGAAATTATAATTAATTTACATTTTACAGTAATCACATTATTGAGAGTTGTTGTGGCATATTTTAAAAAGTGTTGCCATCTTCCGAATGACGGCAAATGTAATTTTTAAAGTAAATATAATTATTTATTATCGAATTTCCAACTGTTGAGGAATATTTTCGCCACAACTATGTTCAGGCTATTGATGCTGCAATTGGAGTAATACATGAAAGGTTCACTGAAAATGAAGGACAACAGGTATTGAAAAATTAATTTTGGCAGCAACAAATGTACCACAACAGATCAATATGGAACTGGATGAAAACAAAGGGCTTCTTGATTATCCAGAAATTAACTGTGCTCGACTTGCAACACAAATAAATATGTTTTGTGATTTTGTTAAAAGCATGAATGAGATGAATGCACTAAAACTTAAAAAAAGTACACAGATTTCAACGATAAGCGACCTCTTCAACCGTGAAAGTTCAATTGGAAAAACTATGTTTTTAGAGATTTACACATTGCTGCATATTTATCTCACATGTCCAGTTTCATCTGCAACAGCTGAAAGAACGTTCTCGACTCTCCGCCCTCTAAAAACATATCTACGTTCTACAATGAATCAAAAACGTCTCAACAAACTGCTTATTATGCACACACATAAGGACAGGGTTGATAACGTTAATCTTACAGAAATTGCAGAAGCCTTTATAAGTTTGACAAACATCGCCAAGAATACTGTAAGATGAACTATAACGTGTTTTGGAAATACTGTAACGTGCTTTGGATGAACTGTAACATGTTTTGGATGAACTAAAACGTATTTTGTATGAACTGAAACATGTTTTGAATGAACTGAAACATGTTTTGAATGAACTGAAACGTGTTTTGGATGAACTGTAACGTGGTTTGGATGAACTGTAACGTGTTTTGGATAAACTGTAACGTGTTTAGGATAAACGGTAAAGTGTTTTGGATGAAATGTAATGTGTTTTGGATGAACTGTTACATGTTATTGGAATATGTAGGAGCTTATGGGAGTAAGTTGGAGCTTATGGGAATGTTAGGAGCTTATGGGAATATATAACGTGTTTTGGATATATTGTAACGTGTTTTGGATAGACTGTATAGGTTTTGGATACATTGTAACGTGTTTTTAACTAAGTGACATCATTTAAACATTACCTACTTATAAAGTTGAGTATTAGCAGCTGGCATTCGTGGATCTGAGGAGTTCACTCGTTTTCCAAAGATGTTGTGGACAGTATTCATGTCTGCATCATAGTACTGTTAATTTGATTTCAATATTAATATCTTTTAAAAATTATACATTCATTAAATTTTATAAACTGTAACATGTTTTGGATATACTGTAACGTGTTTTGGATATAATATAACATATTATGGATGAACTGTAACGTGGTTTGGATGAACTGTAACGTGTTTTGGATGAACTGTAACGTGTTTTGGATGAACTGTAACGTGTTTTGGATGAACTGTAATGTGTTTTGGATGAACTGTAATGTGGTTTAGATGAACTGTAATGTGTTGTGGATGAAATGTAACGTGGTTTGGATGAACTGTAACGTGGTTTGGATGAGCTGTAACGTGCAATGAGCTGTAACGTGCTTAGGATGAACTGTAACGTGCTTAGGATGAACTGTAACATGCTAAGAATGAATTGTAACATGCTTTGGATGAACTGTAATGTGCTTAGGATGAACTGTAACGTGTTTTGGATATACTGTTACGTGTTTTGGATGAACTGTAACGTGCTTAGGATGAACTGTAACACATATAAAAATATTCAAACATATAGATGCCATGCGCTATTAATTTTAAGGGAGTGAAATTCTTACATTTCTGCCTGTTTTTAATCAAAATCAAATTTTGCAGGCACGCATCGTACAAGACCTCTTTCAGCAATTTATATAAATATGTCTGTGTATATGTATGAATACAGGCACAAATATGTGTAGGATATATAAATATACACACATTGAGAATGTATACAACAGAACCCTTATACTCTAGAGCAGTGTTTTTCAACCAGGGTTCCGCGGAACCCAAGAGTTCCGCAAGGGCCAGCCAGGGGTTCAGCGATTGAATTTTAAAAAAAATTTTAATAACAAAAGCAGAAAAAACTGTTTTTCAGAAAAAACTGTTGCTGTGGAAGAAGCGTGCAGCTGCTGGGAATTCGGAAATGTTTCCCAACGTTAATCTCACCAACCACCAAGACATTCTGCCGTTGATCGTCTACCACTTGGAAAGTCTGTCCAGCAGTCTCAACAAATACTTCCCATCAATATCTGTTGACCAATATGACTGGGTTAGGAATCCATTCATTGAACTTGAATCGTGCGAAGGACAGTTTACTTTGAAAGAGGAAGAGGAGCTGGCTAGCACTGCAAGTGACAGAACACTTAAACTCAAGCATGCAGAGCTCAACATGGATACGTTTTGGTTGTTGGTTGAAAACAAGTACCCTGCAATTGCTGAGAAAGCTTTGCGACTTCTGTTGCTTTTTTCCACCTCTTACATGTGCGCGTTTGGATTTTCTGCCATGAGCAACATCAAACACAAGAAACGAGAACGCCTTTTGTCTCTCGAAGAAGAACTTCACGTATATCTATCCAAAATTCGGCCAAGAATACTGCTGCCGTGCAGAAAGCGTCAAGCACAATGTTCACACTGAAAATTTTTCCGTACTGGACCAAACATGCATCTATCATTGTAAACTGCATTTATTGTCGATGATGTATGTTGAATGAATAAATAAATAATTAGTCCTGTAAGACTGTAAAAAAGGTTGAAAAACACTTCTCTAGAGAGAGGTTTAGTTGTTTTTTTTTTTTAATAATCTACTCACATCTTGTAGAACACTGTACAGTTCATTCTTATCAATGAACTCCTGGTCTGCCTGGTTGTAAAGCCTGAAATTAAGAAAGAAAAAAAAAATCATCCATCAAATTACCATTAGCCTATGTGATTTTTAAATAATTTTTAAAATGATATTTATAAGTTTTCTGTGAGCTTTAGATAAGTCAATAAAATCTGTAAGCCTGCTAACTTTGTGTGATGATTAAATATGTCATTTTAAATATTTCTGCAAAATGGGATAAAGCTAAACTTACATTCATAAAGATCTCAACAGCTTTAACTACATTTCTGTGCTCTTTTCCAGCTTGGACAGCCAGTTTTTTCTTCTGTTGCTTTTCTCTAAACAAATGTAATTAATTTTTATGAACTTTTCATGGATAACAATTGTTATTTTTTTAAGTTTGAATTGTAGAAGTGTTGTTTTTTAAATTTTTCACTGAGTCTGAAGAATGATAGTTCTTTCCATGCTAATTTACGTTGTGACATTCGTCTTTTTTTAATATCAGTGTGGACTAATACATCTTTTTTAATATCAGTGTTGACTAATAATATGTCTTTTTTTAATATCAGTGTGGACTTAAAAAAAGACTATCATTAGTGACAATGATACATTGAACCCATGATGGCATATGGGGTATCATTTACAATTGGCTGTATATGTTTAAGAGCCTTTACAAAATAACAAAGTAATAAAAGTATTATTTTTATAACGCAGTGGCTAGGGTTATGGCCGGCCGTAATCCGTTTTTTCCGGGTAACAGCCATAGATATTGCTCCACACCCTAACCCTATCCCTAATCCTAACCCTATTCCTAATTCTATGTAATCTGTATGTTTTATACATCATTTGAAAGAGCACAACAAGAGCTTTCCAATGATATAAAACACTTTAAGATCTGACAATTCTTGTAAAAGTTACAGACGTTTAAGTTACTCAAATATGTTACAATAGACAAAGAGGAAAAACTGTGTCAAATTTTTCCACATTTTGAAACATAAACTAATACAGTTTTGTTAAATCTGAACCAATTTTGTTAAACTTGGTATCAAAAGAAAGGTAATTGAAAGAGCAATAAGAAGATTTATAATTAAATAAAAAAAAATAATGCAATAGTGCTTTTTCGGTTATGTTTTTTACTTAAAAATTGACAAATTGAATGAAAATATTATTTTGAAGAAAAATTTTCAAGCCAGAAATAAGTTTCTGAAGAAATTTAAATCATGTTGGCTGACTGTTTTTAGGAAATACTTTGTAAAAGAAAATTTATTTATTCTTTTTTAGGTCAATTTTTCAGAAAAATTCAATGCTCAATTAGGAGGTTGCTAGCTTTTGAGTCTAGCTCAATTAGGTTGTTGCCAGCTAAATAAATACACAGCCACTAGTATGTCCAAAATGTGAACATCTGAGTAATCAAACAATATAAAATCCAGAGTAAAACTTTTACACAACTTTCAAAATAATTTCCTATTTCTTCCACAACTTTATCCAAAACACTTCTCTCTCTAGTTCATAAATTTCTTAATAAATGTGTATCACTGATATGAAGATATGGAATTAATTATGATGTCCCCTTGTAGAATTTACTCCAACCTATACCACCACCACCCCCTACTTTTTTCTCAGTTAATACTTTCATCACACCTCCCCCATCCCAACTCTCCATTCCTTGCTAATTCAGGACTATCAGGTTATGCAACTCAAGTTCATCACTGGGTCAAGTCAAGTTTCCAACTTATAATACAGTACTTTACTGGACTATTTTTGGTTGCCACCTGCCTACCAAGTTTGATAGCTCCCCCTTTCCCCAAGAACTTAATATTTCCAAGATGCTAAAGGCCATTAGATTGGTAAGGTGTTGAAAGTCTAGGGGACAGGCAAATAAATAAATAGTAGGTTTAATTGTCAGTGTACAAATCTGCAAGTCAAACCAAAACTTCTGTGTATGTTTATTGTCTAATCTTGTGAATATACTACATTGTTACGTTAAGAATTCACCCCCCCCCCATGTAACGGGTCAAACTTAACCGCCAGTAGCGAGTGACTCATCAGTTGACCTACATCTAGAATTTACCCCCCCTCCCCGTTTCCACCTCCACTGCCAATTTGAATTTACCCCGCCAATACGGACCCTCTCGCTCCTCAGCAGTTGACCATGGAGATGTTACGTCAAGAATCCACCGCACCTTCCCCCCCCCCATGTAACGGGTCAAACTTAACCCCTTCCATACCAGTCCAGTTAAAAGTTGTTTCTATCAGCTCCCGCTGCCTTTGCACACGGACTAAGTCCCCCCCCCCCCTTTGCACAAGGATTATCTACGCACCCCGCCAGCCTTTATAACGTGAACGCGGGATGTATCTCGACAGAGAGCGGCCCACACAGAGAGTGGGGAGTCGGCCCCGCATACTTAGAACAGTCGGTCCTGTAGATTTAGATAAGATTTATAGAAGATTTTAGAGTAGAGAGTCTACGTGTAAAATATAAAGTTTTGTTCTAGTTATATATGTGTGAATTAAACTAAGTGTTGTAAAGTACACTCCTACGAGTTGTGTTATCCATATAGTAGTACCTATACCAGTGAGTTAGAGTTAAAGATTTG
>JAGDYQ010000425.1:232251-273403 GCA_021962125.1 Bulinus truncatus | reverse complement strand
TCATAGTTACAATAGTTTAAATTGTTATAAAAAAAATAAAAACTGATGGTGCCTAAAATACCTATGTCAGATTTTTACAAAGCTAAAATAAATGTTTAGCATGATGTTATAGACCAACTATGCTTAAGTTTAAGTCAAGACAGTTATACTTTTATTTGCTCTTTAAAGAAGACAAATAGATGGCGATATGACATATTTTAGTATATTAATAAAAAAATGGACATGTGTTTTCATTTGAAAATATTTTTAGAAAAATACATACATCTTATTCTACACAGTAATCACACTGACTGTGTGATATAAACATTATGCCTATTTAATCAGTACTGCATACTGTCTAAACAGCATTATGGACCCACAGGCCAACCGGAGGATGCTATGAAGACCCATATGATGGACTAAAGTGGGTCCCTTTCAGTCAGAAGTATTAGCAAATGTAATTGACTAGTCTGGGTGGAGGGGTAACATAGCATTATATTTTATAGGAATTAAATCTAAAAAGGGCATAATTGGAGTGATGATCATAGGCAGTCGCTAAAGTTGCCAAACCATACATTATGGCATAATAACGGGACCCTCTTACATTCATGGGGTCCTGACAAGTCACTGCGTATACTATAGACAGCCTGTCTATAATTAAATGAAATGACATAATTTACTTTATCTTTAAAAAAAATTAAGCGTCATTTTATCCGTGCTTAGCTTACAAAAATGCTGAAAGTTTGATTAAATCTCTAAGGAAGCCTGTTTTCAATGCAACAATATATATTATGAAAACGTCTCGTCAACATATAAATTTAGTTAGTGTCCAGCTAGGTCTCATTGTTACTTAGTTCAGAGAAATAATGTTCGATTTTATGAAAAATGAAATCGCCGAAAATATTTTTTGTTTTATCAATGTGAGTTATGTATGTCAGTGTACTTTATATGAGCATGAAGTATGTCCATGAACGACTTCCGTTTAAGAACTTAAATGATAAGTGTGGTCGATCTAGTACTCTATATCTATGCTTTTAAATATATCTTTACTCATTTTCACTTTTTTTTAGACATCTATCTAGCTTTAGTTGGTAAATCAACAATTAAATGGTTGCGTATGTTCGAAAACGTAATAACATGTAATATAATAACGCACTTGTTAGAAGTCAAAACAAATGTTTGGTCATGTAACAAGTGCCTTTATTTTCCTACCGCACTTGTTAGAAGACCAAACGTGAACATGACATATAAATTTTGTTTTTTTTTCAGGGATAGGGTTAGGGTGTGGAGCAATATTATCTACCGCTGGTACACGAAGTAAAAAAAATACGAAGACCAAACGTTTGGTCATGTAACAAGTGCCATATAATAATCCCAGCTATTTTATTCATGATTATGATAATGAATTGTTAATGGTAAGACATGGTTAAAGTTTATTAGACTAAGATACTAAGTCAAAGACTGAAGTTAAGATAGTTTATTACTTTAGACTACAGACACTACAGTAGTGTTAACTAAAAGTAAAAGATAGCAAATCAAGTTCAAGATAAACTTTAATTTTGAAGTGAATACTACAAAATCATAATAGAAATAGACTTGTCTCCATATTTTGTTTTTCCAGAGACCGTATATATGTGCGCATGCGCGACTTTATTATTTTTTTCGGGTTCAGAAAATAGATGTGCGTATTTTTTAGTGATATCCCTAACCCTATCCCTAATCCTGAAAAAAAAAATATCTCTGAGAGGAATCGAACCTCTGCATATAGTCAGCGAAAATGGGTCATGACCAAGCGAGTAAGCCATACTGCCAGCACGCCATTCAAACAAAGCTACAATTTTAATGTACTATTGAAAAAAAATTTGATCGGTTATGTTTTCAAAGTCGCGCATGCACACATCTATTTCTGAACCCGGAAAAAAAAAATATGGAGACCGTAGTTACGGTCCGCAGTAGCCAATGCGAATTCAATATTAAATTGACCATTTTAAAAAACGCAGTAACTACCGTTACGAAAAAAAAATAATATGCATTCCAGCTATTTGGAACCTTAGTCACTGCGTTAAAAAAATTAAGGTTTGTAAGGTAAAAACAGTTTCATTACTTAGTTGCATATACTTTAATAGCACTACTAAGTTTAAATAAGAAAGAGTAAGATTACCCTATTAAACTCTCTAAACACACACTCAAAAAAAGTATTAAAAGATAATCTAGGCTGGTAATCAGTCATTTTTCCATGGAAAGAGAGAAGGAGATAAAACTTAATTTTATTTAATCTTTATCCTTAGATTCTAAGTTAGAAATACCTTCCGCTTCAGTATTAAAATATGACATTTTAAGTCATATAAGTATATATATATATATATTTATATATATATAAATGATTACATTAATATTAATATTATTACTAAGTCTACTATAATGTTGAAATTAATTAAGTAGGTAATAAAATTAAAAGTTACATTTATATATATATATATACTTAATTGTTAGATTGCACCTTAGCTGGAATCATTCTGAGAGTTAGCATGTATCTGGTTATAAAGTGGTCATTGGTTTGAAAATAAAATTGTGTGCTCCTACTATCAAATATTGAATACAAAAAGAAAAATTTAAGACAGAAGCTTTAACATTTTAAATCATCGAATTCTTTTTAAAACAATAAATGAACCTTCTGCATAACTTGTCTTATTATTTTTTTTTGACAGTTGCATGTCAAGTTTTTGTTCAATGAATTATTTAACACAGTGGTTCTCAAATTTCGTGACCCATCTTTACAGATAAAAGAACTAAAAAAGTCAACTTATTGTATATATTCTCCATTAAGTAATTATTACA
This sequence comes from Bulinus truncatus, assembly GCA_021962125.1. Classification (NCBI taxonomy): domain Eukaryota; kingdom Metazoa; phylum Mollusca; class Gastropoda; family Planorbidae; genus Bulinus; species Bulinus truncatus. The sequence continues at coordinate 270,586 of JAGDYQ010000425.1, read as the reverse complement.
TTTTTGGCAACCCACTTCAATGAGATCATGACCCACTTTTAGAATGACTGAGTTAACACCATCATATTAATGGTACAGACTATTTTTTTTTTTCAAATAGATTATATCATTATGGCATTACTTCACTTAAACAGCTGACAATGGATGAGGCAAATATTATGAAAATGTTTGAAACTTTTGACTTTGAAAATGATGTTAATTTCCAAGCTGGATGGAAAATCATTTCAGAACAAATTGATGAAAGAAATAAAGGGCTAACATTTATTCAGGCTAAAGTTTTTTATTTTAACAAGTAAGTATATCACCTATGAACAATTATTTTTTGTAAAAATGTTCTTAATACTTTTCTTTAACTATCATTATTTGTAGGAAGTTATCCACATCATAAGGTATGATTTGGAAATTCCTATAATCTTTTTTTTTTTTGTTCTCGTCAAATCTTCACAATGCATAAATTTATATGTGTATATATATATATACCAGTATATAATGTTAATGGTCATAACATTATATTCTAAAAAACAACATCAAGTAATTTTATCTCAAAATTATACTGCTTATTCAAGCAAAGAATAAAGTAATCTAAGTCTATTTAAATTTGTCATTGTTGGTGGCATTCAGAATGCATCCAAATTTGTGATAGCATTTAATAATTGGTGCACAAGTTTTAAAGTAGCTCATTGGTAGTAATAATGAGTTTAAAAAAAGAAACTGCTTCTGTTTCAAGAAGGAATTGTGGATATCATAAAGAAAGTATTGCATTGATTCATTAATTTTATTTGCCCCATGAAAAAAATTTATCAGCCGGGGGTGAGGGGGGGGGGTTTAGGGACTCTGCAGAGGATAGGTCTCTCCATTTCTCTCTTTGTGCTGTGGGTTAAGAGATACATTTTTATTTGAATTTAACCATTTTCTCTCTTATGGCTATTTTGCCATTATTTTAGTCTGTTATGGCAGGCGCCATGAGTAGCTTAGTAACAATATGTTATTCTTGATGTTAACATAAATTTGTATTATCCTGTTTATCTAGACATGTTGCTAGATTGGATTTTGATAACTACATGTCATGGATTAAAACAGATTATAAGACTCATGTGAAAACTGGTAGGTTTATCTGAAATAAAATATTATATCAAATAGGCTCTCTTTAAATTTTTTTTTTTTTTAAATAGCTTGATGAGATTTTAAAATAATAATATTGGAATTCTCTGCATGCAAACTGATACAAGTTTTGAAAAATTGTCAGCTCAATCTTAATTTTTATATTCATTATAAAGTCTTGATATTTTTTTTTCCCCAGATAGGAGTCAATCCTACAGTGTAACTGCGGATACCAGCTCTACTAAAATCAACAGTGAAAAGTTGAATCAAGTCCAAGGTGAAACTATCAACAGTGAAGTTACATCAAGAGAATCTTTAAAAGACATTACAAAAACAGTATTGAGCCATCATAGTGCATCAAGTAGTAAATCACAAAATATTTGTTTAATTCAGGATTCTAGCATTGATGGAAACATTAAAAGTGTGTCAAATTTAAATTCATCAGGAGATTCTGAGTTGGCAGTGAGTTATGACCAAACTGAAGAAGAATGTGACTTAAGCTTTTCTCAGTTAGCTGAAATGATATTGAGTAGCAAAGTTATTCCAGGACTTAAATCAATAAATATTTCCCCAACCAATGCCCCTCCAACACCATCATCGATGAATCGTAAAGCCAAACCTTGGGAGGCAATTAACCATTAACTTTACGTTAAGTTCCCAGAACTGCCAGAAATAGTTTTCTCCTTAATTGTTTCATTTTATTTTTCTAGGTCTTATAAAATAAAGATTAATTTGGTTGTTTTTTCTTCTTCCCCCAACTGGCAGAAGACCTTCAGAAGAGAGACACTTGTTCTTGTGCAGCTGTAAGGCTATACAGGCTCGCTGGCTGCTTTCCAAATCAAAACAAAAAAGAGGTCACACAGCCATGAAATAGAAAGGCCTAACGGTACCCACACAGTGGACTGGCAAAAAGCTGGTCAACATTTTATCCACTAATTCTGATACCTAACAACTACTGTTAAGCAACATGCCCAACATGGTAACAATGATGTCACAGTTCCCATGCCTGTTACAATCTACAATGCTGGTATAGTCGTCATAGCTCTTGCAGACCCATACCAGGCCTAGACTCAGCCGGAAGACCAAGCCTTAAGTGGTGGTAATATATCTGTTGGTACTAGACCTGATGAGGATCCAGTCTTCTGCAAAAAACCAGTTGCAGTTCAGACAAGCGCTTCTAACTAAGCTGCTTACTAATAATGCTGTTGCTTTCACCAATGCTAGGCAGAAAACAGAGATGTTACTGTGCTCGCAGGATGGGAATAAAATGAACAGTGTCAAAACCAGAAAAGCCGCTACTGGATGCCACCTGTATCAAATTAATTTGCACTGATGGTATTGTTGTTCTAAATTTTACAATCTCAAGGGGAAAAAATGGAAAAGTTGCATATCTACACTTTGAATTTTTTTTCTGAAATTTTATTATAAAAAAATAACCAAAACTATATTCCTTTTTTGTACATTTTTAAAAATAATATTATGTATTTATTACATAATAATTAATAGTTCAAATATTTTTTTATGATAACACAAGTATGATAATAAAATTCAGCTATGTCATTTTGCTTAGTACGTGGGATTAACAGCCCTGCTATTGAGTTAAGAAAATAAATAGTTTAAAAAATAAACATGTTTGGTAAATTGAGAATTTGGTAACGCAATCACTTAAAAAGTCTAATAATTATTATCATTTCTTTTTAAATAAATGAATAAAGACATTAATTTCTGGCTTTAAATTAAAGTTTATTTATTTATTTATAGAAATTTATTTAATTTAAATCAATGAACTTAGAAACAAGTTATTTTCATTTTTACAATTTTTTTAAAATTAGTAAAAAGAGCCTTTCTTTATTACAGGAAATTTTTTTTTTTTAAAGTTACAAAAAGTTAATGGTCAAATATTACATTCAAACAAATAGAAATTTTTAAACATTTCTTTAGACAGTTAATTTTATTGACTCTTGTTTATTTGATTTATAAAATGATAATGTGTTTCTTGATTTTTTTTTTCATTCTTATTAAGAATAAATTATCTATTGAATGATAATTTTACTTTGTCCTTGTAATTGTTGTCATGTTTCATTGAATCACTCCCAAACACCTGGCAAGCTATCAATGCTTTGATAGGACCCACAAACTTTTCAGTATTTACCATAATAAAGTCTAATCATAGTTTCTTGGGGGGGGGGGGGAGGGTCTTTCTCAAGATACCAGAGCCTAAGGCAAATAGTCATTTTGCTGAGGATATTCTTGTTAATCTTATTAGAATGACACGAGTCAGTTTTTCTGCATTGCCACCATTTTGTTGAAAGCTCCAGTCCTAGTGGGAATAAGAAAAAGGGCAACACTAAATGGCCAAATATTTCTTACAAATTGTCAAAGAGTTTTTTATTTTGTCTCATCAATTTATATTTATGGTATATAATGGGTTTTTTAATGGTAGGGTTAAAATACTTGATAGTCAATTAAGTCGTTTGTTAAAAATAAAGTATTCACTGAAAACATTAATTTGAAACATTTCATTTTATTTGCAAGGTTAAATTGACAAGACATTTTTGAACACATGCATCTCATTTGATTTCAGGGTGGATAAAAAAAATATTACCTTTCTTTTAAAGAAATGGTATAATCCAACAATATTGCAGTGATTATGGTTTTTGTTTTGAAAGATCAATCACCAACAAAAAAAATTATCTCAAATAAAACCGGCAGGTGTGGGAATGTAAAAATACTGGCAGCAGTTAAATAAAAAAAATCTTAAGATTCATACTAAGGTCTGACACAAATGTACATTTAAGTAATGCTGATGGCAACTTTTGAAAATTATAGAAAAAGTAAATTGACCACAAAAAATTTTAAAATCATCTTGTCAGAAAGTCAACTGAAAAAGTAATAGTGAAAGTATGCACACAAAAAAAGTCTTAATTTTTTTTTTCTAATATGAACTTACAGCCTGCAGGTTAAAAAAAAGTTCACAGTGATGCATTTGTCTATTCAACACACTACAATGCTTTTGCATATAATCACCCTCCTGAATACCTTAAGATGTAAAGTTCATTTAACAAATATGATCACACTCATGTCTTTCATTCTGTACATAAAATTTAATTCCCATATTCATAAGACAGCCAAAGTAAAACTTTCTCTTATTTAAGAAAATAAGTTTACATTAAAAATGTCACAGCTTGATAGTAAAAGAATTAATTAAAGGCTAAGTATGTATCCAAGTTCAACATTGATTTTCAAATCCTAGATTATATTTCCTATGATGTGATGATACATCCCCAAGATTATCCACTTCTTAGGAATACATGACTTTGGTTGATGAAAGTAAAAGGGATATCTGGGGTTTTTTTTCTGGATACACAATGAGTTATAAAAAGGGGATACTAATGTTATAAACTCTCCTTGGACTTTTGCCAAACAACAAATGACACATTTATATTTAAAGTAAACATGCTTTCCACAATGAATATCTTGTTAGATTTTCACATTATTCAAAAGATATAATTTAGCTATGTTACTTTGAAAAATAGAATTAGGAATGGAATCAAAGTATAACAACAGGCGCACACATTTTGCAAATTTAATTGAAAATATCACAATAAAAATGAGCCAAGTGTGACTTCTGTTGTTCACTAAAACATATATAATAACCCAGATATATTCATATTGTACATATTTATACCAGATTTTGTAACCAAATCAATGAAATCATCTATATACAGACATTTTATCATTATATACAATCATTTATCAATATGAGTAAAATTAATAATTGCCACTGTTCAATAAATTATCATTGTATTCGTTGAATGAAATTAGCAGACCTAACATACTTATGGATTTGTATCATAGACTTGCACATTTAAATCTAGAACCAATAGAAAGAAAGAAATCAATGAGAAATAAAGAAAAGATGGGTTTGGAAAAATATAAATAAACAAGAAAAATAGTTTTGTCAGCTTTACATTAAGTAAAAAAAAAACATATCTGACATAAGAAAAAAAAATTAAAACAAAATCTTTGATTATTTGTAGAAAATGTGTAAGAAAATCAGTAACAGTAACTTATTTTTTTGCTTTGAGCAGGGTATCATTACATATAATAAAATGTCAAATTATGAATTGAAGATATTATTTGGGTTTTATTTTATCGTAGAAGTTTAAAACCAAATTAAAATGTGTGTTGTTTTGATTAAAAAAAAAATAATAATAATTTTATTAGTTTTATCACATTTCTTTTTAATTGATAAATTTGTTAAGAAGTTTTTATATTAAAATTATCTTATGCTTATAATTTTATGTCTGTGAACTTGTTGAAAATTTAGAAGAAACACAGCAACTGAGGTAAAAATTTAAAAATAGAGCTATTTATAAATAACCTTTAATTTTGTTAGGTATTAAACTAGGAAGTAAAATAGAATTACCAATAAATTATACAATATTATTTTAAAAAGAGCCATTCCTCTATTCATGCATAAATCATATCAGTACTCATCAAAATATTTTACATTAAAATTACTCATTTAAAATTGTTTACAATTTAAAATCACTCATTTCAATTTGTTAACAATAAAAATTCCTTCACTTGAAAATGTCAAAAAAAAAATACATATAAAACTCATTTTCACATAACATTTTATAATAAAAGAAAATTTAATCACATCCATGTTTACATATTTTTAGGGCACTGTTGGCATTTTATAAATACAAATACCATGAACACGAAATGGACAAGAACAGATGTGGATAAATTGTATCAATTTATGTTTAGTTCTCATTTGGTCACAAATTTTAATGTATTTGTCAATTTTTTAAAAACGTTTTGCTGCTATTGTTAAAATGCTTTATTGAAAGTAGAATAGAATCAAAAGAAAGTTCTTTTTGTTGGCATTTTTTTAAATCCGAAAAAAAAAAATTAAATATCATATTATCTAATCTAAAAAAAAAACAACTGATGAATGTTACAAAACACAAGGACATTCAATTCAAAAAAAAAAGTTTGTATAGGTAGGGAGTGGCTTGAATTGAAATTTTTGCTTAACCAAATGCATCTTCAGATGGTGGTGCATAGGAAAATCCTTCAAATACTCCATCAGCCTCCATTACACTTGCACTAACTAGCTTGCTACTATGCCCTCCAGATCTACCAACAGAAGCTGTAATTTATTAAAGAAAATATTAATTTAATAGCATTCTAATAGGTTTAGCACAATTAGTTAAAAATCTATTTCAGATATTAATTAAGAGTACCTGGCACAGGCTCTCTGACAAATTCAGGGTCAAAGTGCTTAAGATCAAGATGATCTTCCTGTGAAGAAAGAAAAAAAATAATCATTAGACAGTTATTGAACTAAAAAAGAGCATTAGAAAGTTATTGAGCTAACAAATATAAGTAACCAGACTTTTATATATTTTATAATCTTTTTTTTTATGTGAATCAATGCTAAAGAAATAATAAGTTCATTAATTCTAGAAAAATATGAAAACATTTCAGAAGTTTTAACAGAGCTGTATTATATAACTAGAGATTTTAGTGAAAAGGAGATTTTAGTGATTATTTAACCTTACCACATTTGGATTGTAAGGTGGTGTGATCTTCTTGTCATAAAGATCTTGCCAATTGACGTCTGAGAAAAATTCATGGGTCTGAATATCTTGAAAATCTCTCTTGGCTCCTAGGCGAATCCCCTTTTCTTTTTGAAGCAGCTGACAAAGAAAATGGTATTTTTTTTAAATATAAGATTTGTTCACATATTTTTGTCCTTTTTGGTTTTGAAATGGGATATAAAATATATTTGTACTTAAAATTAATCCAAAAGTAAAATTAATCTTGGTTAAATTGAAGCAGGTAGAAAAAACTATAATTCTAATTTTTTACAAATTAATTTTTTTCAGCATTTAAAATTTACCACATTATTTCATTAATTGTAAACTTAGATTATATCACAAAATTTAGATTGATAAAAAGGAGGTTGGGGCATTTTGTACAAATTTATGATTTAATTACTCACTCCTTCTAGGATTGACCTTCCAGCTGCTGAAACATTTGTACGTAATCGTAATGGCTTGTACAAAATATTATCATACATCTCAGAAGTGTCTCTGCTATAAAATGGAGGCTAAAGACAGAAAAGTTGAAAAATTCCAATAACTAATATAAATGCTGAAATAGATTATCGAAAAAAAATAATTACTTATAAGTAACCACTTACCAAGCCATAGAGCATTTCATAAAGGACTGCACCTAAACACCACCAATCAACTGTTTTGTCATATGGTTTCTTATTTAAAACTTCTGGAGCTAAATACTATTAAAGAAAAAACAGAAAATAAAGATAAATGTTAGATTAATGTATAAGTTTATTTAATTTATTTTTGCTATTTTAATTCTTTTGGTGTGCCGGTAAAAACTTCACAAAACTGAATTTCTTAAAAAGAAGTCTTTAGAGCAATAAAGGAAAGTCATTATTTTTCTATAGTATAGAAGAGTATGAAAACAATGCCTTTAAGAATAAAGACACTTAAATTGAAGCAAAATCTGTTTTTTTCGAAGTGGCTACGGTAACATCAAGCGCCATTATATTAGGGTTAGTACTCATTTTTTTTTCAGGGTACCGGCAATTATATTAGGGTTAGGAAAAGGGTTAGGATTAGAGTTAGGGTTTGGAGCAATATCTATTGATGTAACCTGGAAAAAAAATACGAACTCCATCTTGATGTTACCGTAGCCACTGCGTTTTTTTTGTATACATCAATCTACAAATCTATAAAGATTTCAAAACATTCTTTGTTTATTTATTTTTCTTTGCAATGAAATACATAATGGAAATTTTATGAGCAGCTTGAATTAGAGAAAAACCACACAAAATAAAAAAAAATGCAGTATTTTTAAAATTGACTGAGTTCCTCTATATTTTTTTTTACCTTCCTGCTTGGGAGACATACTTTAATTAATCATATATAAGCTAATAATTTGAACAATCAAATTCAGACACAATTTTTCTGACCAGGATATGCATTACATTACCTCAGGTGTGCCACAGAAAGTGGTTGTTGTGCCCTGCCCAACTATGCCTTCTTTACAAAGACCAAAATCTGTAAGAACGATGTGACCCTGCAATGAAACAAAACCTTGACTTTAAAAGCTCATTATTTCTAAACACATTTGTCAAAAACTCAGACATTTATCAACAGAAAGCACATTCATCACCAACTTACACTTTTATAAACAGATAAACATTAAACAACAGCTATAGTAAAAGAATTTGATACACATTTTATTAGAAGTTAATACATACATTTCATTACACTAAAAAGTAAAACAAATCTATAGCTTATTTTATATTATAAATATCTTTCAGTTAAGTTTTATCACACAGTATTTAATTTTTAAAAGCACATTATTATTTTTTTTTTATTTATTATTATTATTTTGAATTCCCCAGTGAATTGAGTTTTTTTTATATAAATAAGGTCAATGAAATGATGAGTGACAATGAAAAAATTGAGCTATACTGATCAGTTAAAAAAAATGTTAAAAGGTTGACAAAATTTATAGAATTATTACTTCAAGTTATAAGTAGTTTTTTTTTTTAATTAAAAAAAAATATATATTTTGACATTATCATCATCATACTAATAATTTTTTTTCATTAAAGTTTCCCCAGCAGCAATGTTCCCTCTAAGGTGTGGTATGAAGTGAGCAATAAATTTTGTCTCTGAACGACATTTTTGTTTGAGGCCAATTTAAGCGATTTCGTCAGTCGGAGTGAGCGATCGTACGTGTAGTATGAGCGATCGCTCATGCGCTGAGCGATCGCTCATGCGCTCAGCTTAGAGGGAACATTGCCCAGCAGTGTAAGATGTAGGCCTATTTATCATAATTTTATATTAATGGTAACATGTAAAAATATGTAAAACTACTTACTGTAGAATCCAGCAGTATATTCTCAGGCTTGAGGTCCCTGTAAATGTATACATTTTATTTTGTAAAATGAATTAAGTATAGCTATAATTTATTTCCAACACAGAACATTTATTATCTGTACCTGTGAGCTATTTATTTGTTATATAAACACACACTTATTATAATATTTTAAAATGAAAACAAACAAATTAAAAAGTCATTAAGCTGAATTTAAAGTCAAACTCTATAACATAACACAATAACACTGAAGGATTAAAAATCAGCAAATTTGCATATTTATATTGGGCTACTTTGTTTTAAATAAGACAATAAACTAAAAAAATGTTATATTAATTTAAAAAAGAAAGGTTAAGGGAATTAGGAGAATCAGATGCATAGGAACATAGAACATCATTTCTTTAGAACAAAAACTCAAAGCTAGTACAATGTGTTTTGCCATTTTTTGGATGTTTAGGAAATTAAATACATTAAGTGAAAATGTTAATTCTTATGAACTAATAAAAAGTAAAAAAAAATAATGTTTTCCATTACTGATAGTTAATAGTAGGAGAAAAGTGGGCATCAAAAGACTATTTTTAAAGTACATTGAGGTCTCATTTTCTTCTAAAAAGACTTTAGTTTACCACAGAGGTACTTTTTCAGCTTACAATTACTTTTTTTTTTCTTAACTACTTGCCACAAGTAAATACCCTTGAGGAAACTCAGTAAATTAAAGGAGCAGACGACTTTGTGTGACAAGTGAAATAATTACTGCCTTGTCATTCCTCAAGGTCCAGAGTTAAAATTAGTAACGGAAGAAGAGAAGAAAGAAACATAAATCAGTTTCTGCCATGAAATCACTTGTCTGAGTTGACAGGTAAAGCAAGACTTCCTTTACAATAATAGGCTGTAACTTTACAGTCATAAATGGCGAACAGGGATTCAGAATAATTGTTATAAAGGGTCTTGTTTATTTTTTTTAATTCTCAAATGAAAAAGTGTTTTTTTCCTGATTTTTACAACGTGTGTCAAAATGAGAAGTTTGTGCTAACTTTCTGTTGTAAAACTTGATAGAAGTTTCTTGTAAACAGTTTATATATACCCATAAATTATTACAACAATAAAAGTAAAAAAAAAGGCTATTATCACCTATGTGGCTACAATGCTTAAAAATGAGGTTAAAAAGCAAAAACAAGCAATTTAAGCCTGTTCCATACTGGACACAGGACGTGTTAGCACATTTTCTGCCCCGGGCTCTTTGAAATCTTGATTGAAGTCCCAACAAATGATGACTTTTGGTTGATTGAGCTGTGCTGCAAAGTTGTCATTGATTATGGGTTTTATAAAAAGTAAGGGAAGTAAGTCATGTTGAATAATTGTTACAAAAATAATGATTTCGCCCCTTTGTTTAGCTTATAATCTATATATAATATATAAGCCCCTTAGGAGCCCTGAAGCCCGGCCCTGAGAGGTCCTATTGTGAAATGAACTTTTGATGTACACATGGCTGGCCAAGACCTACAAAATGATATATACATCATAGGTCTAGGACTTATGGTTGCTGAGATATAGGACGCTCTTTTATTAATATAGCTTATATAGTAAAAACCGGTACTTTATAAGCCCCCTTATACGGCTCTCAGAGGTCAGATCGTGAAATGTTGAAAAGTCATTTCTTGGCAGGCCAAGACCTACAAAATGATATATACATCATGGGTCTAGGACTTATGGTTGTTGAGATCTAGGGTGATGACGGACAGACAGACAGACAGACAAAACAGGGACAATAGAGCATTTTTTTTTCGAAAATGCTCTAAAAAGCAAAGCAAAACTATTTTCAGTAGAATGAATTTAAAATATATGAACTGTCAAAGAAAGCATTAGCCTAAAGGTGGAGCTTTTTTTATAAATAGCCGAAGGGAAAATATACTTAAGAGATCCTGCAGTATATTTTTAAAATAAATGAATTGGCTAATTCAATACTCAATAGATTTTCTGAGAGTTAGAAACATTAAGTGAAAACTTCCTACATAATGAGCATGATGACACACAGCACAATTAATATAATGATAAACAACTTAAGCATAATTAGAAATAGACAGACAAGACCAACATAATAAGTTTTTCAGAAAAGGCTGACATCTGTTTTACTAAAAATAAAAATATGGAGTAAACAACAAAACTAAAATAGATTTAAAAAACAAAAAAGACTTACCTATAAATAATGCCAAGACAGTGAAGATAACCTAGCGCACTTGCCATCTCAGCAGCATAGAATTTGGCTCGATGTTCTGCAAAGTAACGCTCTCTTTGTAAATGGAAGAACAACTGAAAGTAGCATTTTTTAAAAGAATCAGTCACATTCAAGCCATTTAATTGTTATTTAACAGAGAATAGCAGTAATAAATAGCTTTTAAAGAAAACTGAGAACAGTGCAGCTATTAGGAAATTAAATATGTTCATATACATATTTATAAACAGATAATAAAACTTACCTCCCCACCATTGACATAATCCAGCACAAAGTAAAGTTTATCAGGAGTTTGAAAACTATAATGGAGACCCACAAGGAAAGGATGTTTGACATTTTTCAGTAAAACATTTCTCTCCGCCATAATATGTTTGGCTTCATTTCTTTTCATAATAGCTTGTTTCTAAAAGATGAGCCATTTGATTTAAATATTAAGGGCAAAAATAGATTTTAGGATGCAACAAAGATACAAAATAAAAATATTTTCAAAGCCATAAAAAAATGAAATAGATAGGACTACTTGTGTATACTTTCAGTGCTTACATTTTACAGTTGCCTACAAAAATTTACCTGTAAAACTTTAACAGCATAAACTTTTCCCTCAGTCTTGTGTTTGGCAAGTAATACTTTGCCAAAACTGCCTTTACCAATAACTTTGAGAAATTCAAAGTCCTTTGGCTTCACTCTGATGAATAGCAAAGATTAAAGTATTGACCTATAGCATCAAGTCAGGTAAATTAAAAAGAATAAAGTGTGAAAAAAGTAGACCAGTGGTTATCACTTTTACACATGGCTAATGACTATGAGAACTGTTTTGCATTTTGTGACCCACCTTTAAAGTAAACTACGGCAAAAGAAAGAGTATAAAATATAATTTTATAATAATATAATTCTATTTATCCCTCTTCAAGAAATAGTTATTAATATGTTCACATGAATTCTTAATCTATTAAATATGAACTTAATTTTTTTTTTGCGACCCACAAAAATTCATCTGTGAGTCACATTTTGATAAATACTGAGTAGAATACTATTATGTTACAAATAAATAAAACATGAACAAGTTGAGTATAAGTATTACAAAATGAATTATCATTCTGAATAGATCATTTTTATTACTAAGGTGTCATGTTTAGTAGGCTGTAGTCTTTTGGAATGTATTGTTTCCATTATCACAGAGAAAATAACTTGGCAGTTGGATGGAAGGGCCATGACCATGGTTTTAGAGATTGTCAGGGGTTCACCAACCTCTGGCTGTGGCCCTATGTTTAGAATGACATTATGGTAGATTTGTATATCACTATATGTGGTTGCACACATTTAATGGGTGAAAGTATTAAACTTTATGCATGATAAATTAACATCAAAAATGGATACATGGATAATAGAGTAAAATACAATATCTTATCACAAAGCTTTAAGAAAACTTACGAGGTTTTTTCACTTGGTCCCAGATTAACTGGGTTATCGTCATCTTTATTGCCATTCTGTGAAATATAAAATCAAAATATAAATGAATAAACTAATCATCCATTTATACAGGCTTCATGTTCAAAGCATGATATTATATGAAATATTTGTAAAAAAAATAAAAATGCAAATTTATAAATGTATATTTCTCATTTGTTAATTATTCCCAATAGAAATTGTTTTTGTGAATAATTTTTTTATTAAAAACAAAATACATTTCTTCTTTTCCATACATTGATTAAATTGTATTAATCCTTTTGGTAAAATTAAAGGTTAACAATGTTTCTCTAACAAAAAAATGGTTTCAATTATTACAAGAATGCTTTAAACTACTAATTTAAGTTTAGAATGGACAGACTTGTGTACACTGCTATATCAATAGTAATAATAGAAATGTTATATTTAAAGAACAGTAACACTGACACCCTTATGCACTATCAAAGAATTTGAGATAACTGACCATTGCGTCCTGGTCTTCTTCTTCTCGTTCAGGTTCAACTGGGTCAACAGAAACTGTTGGTACATTTCTTGGGTTGTCTAGAGACAGAAATAATCGGACTTCAGGGCTGTGGAAATTACATAACATTGGCGCGTTAGATTGATTACTATTATTGATTTTCTCGTAATCATGAGACGGTTTTGCATGATCTTATTACCAATACTGTTGTTTGTTGTTGTATACGTGACAATTCTTATATATATATATATATATATATATATATATATATATATATTGAGTTCAGTGATCATGGAAGCACAACAGACATTACAGAGGACTGAGAGGACCTAGATTTCTGGTGTTGCTGGTGCTCAAACCAGTAATTAAAGAGCCACCAAGACACCTATAGACAGCAACAGAAAAAACTTACAATTTTGGCTAAAACTCATACTACGTAAGGAATATATAGGTCTTTTAATTATAAATAAAAGGGTCTTTCATTTTTTCCAAATCATTTCAGAGCTTAGTAAAAAGAAGTTCTAAAGTCGTCTAATTGTAAATTTTTTACAGTCAAAAACTACTTGGAAAGAAAATTCAGCTAACTTTCGTTGAAATGTAGATCGTCAAAAATATGTTTCCCCCCCCCTTGTTTAAATTATTCAATAAACTGACATTAAAGATGTGCCCTGTATGATCTGAGATGACGCTGTTAACGCTGACCAGACCACAAAATGGAAATAAAGTTGTACGACACGCCTTTTAAATGGTACAAGTAAAACAACACTTAAATGAGACATAGATTAATGTGTTCAATCAATTTCACCTAGACAGAACAACTAGTTCTAATTAAGCAGAGTCAAAAAATTAAAGCGGTAAGACCATAATTAAAAAAACAACAACTGTCAAAACGTATTTAATGAAACAACAATAACAATTAAGGACGTGATCTTAATAGATAACAAAAAGGAGTGGCCCCTTCCCCGTTATATTTTGGGTATGGATTGTATCCCGATGTGGCCCTATCTCACATTTGTCCTAAAAGTGCATCCATTTTGACCCTACCTCCTCCAACCCAACTACCTCTATTCTGAAGAAAAGTGCACGAACCAAATATAGCCTATGTCTAATGACCTTCTGGTGTTTGTTTTTTTTTTTAAACGATGAACTGTGGTACAGAAAACAATCAGCGCTGACGTCCTCATAGATAGGCGAACTAGAGACAGTTGCCTATGGAAACTCACTACTCTGCTTTGGAAAACCCGGGTCGGGAGAAGGGAGGGGGAGGCGCGTTTATTTTATTCAGCCAATAAGCAGAAGGGCGACCTGAGGACCAGCCCGGCCATTAAAAATTTTGACGGGATGACGTGGGGATGTGAGGGGAGTTTGTCAGAGGTAACCACAATTTTCAAATATTATTAAGGACCCAAATATACTTGCATTGCAGACAGCAGCCTTGGCAGCTATTGTGAATATGCTTAAGATGTTTCAAATACTGAAATGCAGAGCCGTTTAAACTGTTGTTGTCATGTGTGGGGGGTCGTGCTACGTTTATTTTTATATTTTGGGGACCCTAGGTAAAGGTAATTTGGGGGCCCTAGATAGAAACTAATTTAAGATTGCCACAAGCTAATATTGGGCTCCTTACATTATTAGATACTGGGGCCCCATTACGACCCTCGACTGTTGAATAGTTTTAGCCCAGGGCCCCTGGCTGGTACTCAGATAATCCTACTACATTGTGGTTTAAAAAAATAAAAGTTTCGACTGGGGCTCCCTTTTGCAGTGGAGGCCCCTAGTCAACCGCTATGTTTTCCGATCCATAATTTAAAGAAGGGTTGTGTTGTTGTAATGTGGTACGTGTAGTTCGTTGAACTGGGTGTAGTCGTTTAACTGTGATTGTAACATGTAATAAAGAATGATTCTTTGTAATGTGGTGGGTGTAGTTCGTTTAACTTTGATAGTACGCGTGTAATAAAGAATGATTGTGTTGGGGGGGTTGTAATGTGGTGTGTGGTTGTTGTAATGGTGGTATGTTGTAATGTGGTGTGGTTGTTGTAATGTGGTGTGTGGTTGTTGTAATGTGGTGTGTGTGGTTGTTGTAATGTGGTGGATGTGGTTGGTGTAATGTGGTGGGGTGTGGGTGGTGATTTGGTGTGTGTGATTGGTATAATGTGGTTGGTGTAATGTGGTGTGTGTGGTTGGTGTAATGTGGTGGATGTGGTTGGTGTAATGTGGTGTGTGTAGTTGGTGTAATGTGGTTGGTGTGTGGTGTATGTGAATGTGGTGTGGTTGGTGTGGGCCGTGGTGTGTGTGGTTGGTGTAATGTGGTGGTGGTTGAAGTAATGGGTGGGTGTGGTTGGTGTAATGTGGTGTGTGTGGTTGGTGTAAGTGGTGTGTGTGGTTGGTGTAATGTGGTGGGTGTGGTTGGTGTAAATGTGGTGGGTGTGGTTGGTGTAATGTGGTGGGTGTGGTTGGTGTAATGTGGTGGGTGTGGTTGGTGTAATGTGGTGGGTGTGGTTGATGTAATTTTTTTTCGATTTATTATCTATAGTGATTATACGCATGTACTGTAATACTTATAGATTGGATGGTTGCTTTATCTTTGTTTGTTTTTTTGCATGATGCAATTACTCTGGTAAACAAAAACGTATTCATAACAAGAATATAAACAGTCATTGACTGTTGACATTGCACAGGACAGGTAGACTCGGA
Organism: Bulinus truncatus; assembly: GCA_021962125.1. Lineage (NCBI taxonomy): Eukaryota > Metazoa > Mollusca > Gastropoda > Planorbidae > Bulinus > Bulinus truncatus. The sequence goes on along the minus strand of JAGDYQ010000425.1, from coordinate 254,702 downwards.
TCGACAGAAGACAGTCCGGAGCGGCACAGAGTGCATTATGGGTAGATAAAAATATAAAACGTTCAAAGAGAAGGGAAAAAAAAGGACAAGACAGAAGTCGGTAGATAAAGAGAACAAAGATATGTTAGGCAGGGCCGGCCTTACGAATTGCGGGGGGCCAAATTTAACGGATGCTTGCGAAGCCCCTCTTCTAGCCTGTGAGAAGAGCCATGACTGATGGTGATATGTTAAATGTAAATTGCGGGGAGGGGCACCTGCCAGGCGCGGGGGCCCAATTTGGAGCATTCGGTCGAATCGGCTCTGATGTTACAAAATTGTCCATATGCAAATTGAATATGTGTTTTATAATGCAGTCTTATTTGCTTTTAGAAATGCAGAGAACTGTCTGACAATACACGTGTGTTAAGTCTATGACCTGATATAGATATGATATAGCAATATATATATATATATATATATATATGGTTATATATATATATATATAGATAAAAAACCTGGGAAACAATTTAAATAATGACATCATTATTCAATATTAGAAGATAATGTGGTTAACTAAAGATTCTCTTCAGGCCTAGGGCCACGGCCGGGAAAGGGGGGGGGGGGCATCACATCACAAGCACGTATGACGAAAACATTGAATCAAAAAATAGCCCGTCAAAACTACCTGAGCACACGTGTTTTCGTTAAGCAATTAAAATTGAACCACATAGCCAAATGTTATTATTAAGTTGTTTGGGAATTACGTGCTGTGTTCTTTTTCAGGACAGAGTTGATTTCAATAATGATCGTCACAGCCCGGGTCATAACGCGGGCGTGCATGTCGGGTTTCATGTTGGCGGGGTGTACTAGTGACACGGAGTCGGGTGTGTTTTTACACGCACGCACAAAAAGCAGAGGCCATTAACCATTATGTAGCCTACAGCTCCTGAAAAATTGTAAGCAAAAGATAACAGCAAAATGACATTAGATATATTCCGACATATTTTTGTAATACGAAGATATTTATGATCCTTATTGTTGTTGTTTATTTATTTAAAGTAATCTAAAACTGCTTAATAAATGAGTTGGCAAAAAAAATACGTTGAACGATGGAAAATATAGATCATCAATGAACGTTAAAGAGTTTAAAAATTAAGACATATAATAATAATATACATATATACATATATATATATATATATATATATATATATATATATATATATATATATATATATTTCATTTTAAAATCTCAGATTCCAACTCACTTTAATTTGGGATTCCTGGGCATTAGTTGGGTTGGGGAAATTAAATCCAACTTATCTTTAATGTAGAAAGAGACATACCTGGTGGAATGTCTGTGAGATACAGGAGATACCTATTTTACTCATCTAAAAGCTCGTCAACTTCTCGCAGATCAGCATACGTTCTCAGTGACTTATCTTCACATCAGTTAAAAAAATCATTCCGGGAAAAAAAAGTAAATGCATGTAATTACTGCAAGAAATAGCCTAGTAAAGAGTTGTTTTTTTTTTTCAGATCAAAGACTCATTTAATGATTTGCATTCATCCTATAAAGCCATATACTCAAGCAGATAGAGTCGTCTCCTAGGTATTTAGGCAGAGCACACCTTGAGATATTATAGGTGTGGGGTCTAGTGTAAAAATACTTGTCGGGGGGCTATCTAGCACACCATAGAAACCAATAATTAATCTCAGACAGGACAACACGAAAATTACACAACACATATCGCAGCCCCCCCCTCCCCAAAGTGCAGCCAATAAAACAAACTCCGCTAGAAAAATACTGCGTATGATGAGATTCTAAGATAGTTTAGAAGTGAGAAGAGGATGGGTACAATATGTTTCAATGTTTATTTAGCTCCTAATGTGAAAGTTCAATCATTTTAACTGCAATAAGGGGATGTGTGTGTATGTAAGCTTATGTGTATGTACTTCTGTTATTCATGTAAGCCAGGCCCAGTGTAAATGGGGATGTGACCCGCAGAATTTGCGTTCGCGTGCGTTTGCTGTGGTCCAAATTCTGGACGAGAACTCTTAAATGATCTTGATTCTTCTTTCACCCGTTACAGATAAAGATTCATCCAGTTTCTCTAAGTTTAGCAAGTAATCTGCATACAATCGTCCAGTTTCTATTTATAGTAACCTACATACATGCACCAAGTTCGTGTTTAAAGTAATTCTTAATTACTCGAGAATACCTGCACTACAACCTCCAAGATATTCTTAATGTATAATCTGCATTTAGTAGTCAAAGTGGCTTCTATTTGTCATACATTAGACATATTTATTTGGTCAAAGTGCCACCTTCTGTAAAGTGATACCTTCCTAAAAGCTTCGGCGTAAACCTCCCCCACTAGCCAGTGTGGCTCGAATATAGGCAGTGCTTTCTAAATCACAACAAAACCCTCACCCCACACAACAACAAATAACAACAACAACACAGGAGTCAGTACATACTACTTAAGTACAAAGAGGAAGAAATGTTATGGCTATAGTGCAGACATTTTTTCAGGAACTGTCAGTGCAGGAAGACAAAACAAATTACATCGACAGCTCCAATTACTGAGCAGAACTTCACCCACTTTCCCCGCTCTAAGTACCAGCCTTCGCAGACTAATGGAGGCTTCCTTTCGCATGAATGAACGAACAGCCAAAATCTGCTATATTTATCGATTTTACAGATTTCTCACTGCAAGACTCTGATTCGATTGAAGTGCATTCCATAGCACTGTGAACAAAAGTAATCTACCTCGTGGTAGCCTAAGCGCTAATATGCTCAATTAGTAATATTTCATTTTTCGCCAATGCTCGGAATATTTTGATAGATAAATGCTATTTAAAGTTAAACAAACAGCCTTCATTATGTATCCAACACCATCATCCTTTCAATACTAATAGATGTTGTGTAAATATATGATAACAGAAGTAAAATACTTTATTCCTATTGGTAACCATTATCAATAAGAAATATGTTTGATATATTGCAGTGTTTCCTAAAACTTTCGACATCAACTCTTCAATGAGAGACACTGATCTAGTGCAACAGTAAACATAAATGAGTATACACCTACTATTTTCAGACTATTGGGTTAATGATAAAATGTTATTAATAGCATAGACTTCCAAATCAACTAATGATTCGTACATGTATAAATGACATTTTTTGTTTGTTTTCATAAACTATATATAACATATACCCATGAAAATAAAATAAACTGTTGTAAAATCAATGATCAATATTCGCTAAATATTTTGGGCTAATACAAAATAAAGTGATAATATTAAAAAAATGAATTGTTTTAAAAGTTTAATTTGATACGTGTCTTAATATCCAAAAATGTTTTCTTTTCTATTTTGTATATGTCAGTCTATTTATCATAATTTTCATTAAGAGTTGGTGCATATTTAAAACGCCTAAAAACTGTGTCGAGTGACAACTGAATGAATGGGAAGCACACACAAAAAAAGGGAATTTAACCATGCACAAACACACACACCTTAATATCTTAATTTTATATAAACTTACCTTTGAGGTATTATATACGTATGTCGGGGATGCAATTTTCTCTGAGAATTTCCTTCTTTTTCTCTCAGTTCCAAGAATTTTGATCGAAAAAACGTTCTTCATTTTCTATCAGCAAGGTGAATTTCACACATCAGTACGACCACAGTTTTAGATTACAGATCATCATGTTTACAATAAATCGCAGAGAAGTCGTAACCATTTGAAACCAATGTATTATTTGAAATGCGAGTACACACTGTCTGACTGGGCCAAAAACACATACGAATACAGAGTTGTTGTTTTTTTTTTTTGTTTGTTTATATCCTAGGGTTCATGGGGTCAGAAGGTGAACTTGTTTTGTAACTCTTCTTTTTTTTTCCTCACACCATTGACTTTTTAAAAAGTACACGAAACTTATTTAACTCCAAGTTTAGAAACTAAAATTTCAGACGTATGACCTGTATAATCAATCTAATAGCGCCGATTATTTTGAGGAACTTTTGAAATCTGAATCCGACAAAAGAACAACATTTTAAACACGTTTGAACAACAATACGATAATTCAGTCTTTTACAAACGAAGGTAACTAAGGCTAAACGGTTTTGAATCACCAGAGTTATTGCCCCCTTTTCATTCATAAGGTTAACTCGCCCCCTAAAAATATAACAATGAAGTATTTCCCAAGGGATTTCTTCAACCCATAAGGAAAGACTGAGAGGCGTCATTCGTGATTAAAATTCACTTATGTTTGGGTATCAACAAAAAAAAAACACGGTAATTACGATGATTATTGCACCGTCAGCACCAATGATTAATTTTACTGAAGCCACATAATACACAATGGGGTCTATCAACTTCCACTAATTTGAATAAGTGCTTACGTTACATTATTACCATTTGTATAAATGATGTGTGGGTGGGTGGATGTATTGGGTGTATATATCACATGTTGTGATGGCTTAAATCAGGTGAAAGTATACACAAGTGTACACAAGAAGAAGAAAAAGTGTAGGCCTAACATAAGAAACTTTACTCATATAACGAAACAGATCGTAACAATATAAATTAGTTGATTATAACCGAAGTTATAAATAGTGGCCCCCAACATAGTCTCCCCTTAGCTATTTTTAGCAACATGCAAATAGCCAAAGTGTATGCTGAAAGGCCTGCTTACTACAGTGACTTTAAACAACATTTTAAAACACGCTCGTATGGTTTAAGTGCACACCACCTTATGCATGAATCTGGTCACTGTATACGCACTTTCTTCCATCAACTGAGTCAGTTATAGTCCAGAGAAGACACCGTATATACACTTTCTTCCATCAACTGAGTCAGTATAGTCCAGAGAAGACACTGTATATACACTTTCTTCCATCAACTGATTCAGTATAATAGTCCAGAGAAGTAAAAAAAAAAGAACCACACATTTGCGGAATGAAAGTAACGTAGAAAGTAATCAAGTCGCATAGGTTGGGTGATGTACAGTTGAACATACAAAGGGCTCAAACAGGTCACAACATTTCATTGGTCTCCCCTCTCTGTCTCTCCTCCCACTCAGCTGGTGTAAATAGCATCTGGGGATGGGGGAAGGGGGGGTGTGATGTAGGATATGTCAAAGTGACACCTGTTTCACTGGGCAAAAAAAATAACAGCTGGACATGGAGCCCATATGTGATACGATGATCCTTGAGCACACAGTACACACACACATACAAAAGCCATCGGGATGTTGCGCAAGACACATTGCATTGATATAGGTTAATGCGGGTGACATGGCGCCTACGTGATATAATTGAAGACATTTGTAAACGTCTGGTTATTTGTGACATATATGTGAGCATCTTTTCACTTTGATTTTTCTTTCAGCTTTATCATAGAAATGTCTTCCTTTACTTTGTTGTATTGTTGTCATGGACTGTCTCCCTATACATTGTTGTATTGCTGTCATGGACTGTCTCCCTTTACCTTGTCTTGTTGTCATGGACTGTTTTCCATTATTTTAGTGTGTTGTTGTCATCAGAGCCATTATTATACTTTTGGAAGCAAATGATATAGACTTCATATATATATATATATATATATATATATATATATATATATATATATATATATATATATTATCTGTTGATGACACTATAGCATCATATTTGAAAAAATCCAGTACTAGAAGGTTGGTTTTTTTTTTTGGAAGGAGGCGAGGATCATGTGGTCACTTAGTTTGCCTATCATTTATTCATAATCCTGATTATATTGTTTTCTTGGACTGTATCCCACGCTTTGTATTGTTGTCATTACTTCCAGTCCTCCAATAACTATTTTTTTTTCTCTTTTCGATCGCCTTGTTTTTTTTTTTTTCCGATGATCAACTTTCCGCCTGAATTTATTCGATATGTAGTGGTTTGACTCGATGCCACCACTGCTGCTGCTGCATACATCTATACTTCATTACAATGCTTATCTACGAAAAGAATGCTAAGAATCCAACAATACTTTCGGTGTACATTTACGTTGCTATGCTAGACACCGTCTCGTGTGAATGAATCGTCATGCTCTGAATGAACTGTTGGTGGTTGGTGGTGCTGCCTGGTAGACGGGGGGGGGGGGGGACCAGCAACAGTTTACACAAAGTTCTTTAACCATTTCATCCCAGGTCTCGAGTTTCTTTTATGTTGAAGTTATGTACATAAACGTCACTGATTTTCCGGACCTATCCAGGATTTTGAACCTTTCTTCTTTTTTTTTTTGTACTATTCTCGTCTTTTAACTTAACTAAATTATCCACTAAATGAGATAGTAATTTAACACACACACACACACACAAACAAAACAAAAAAACAGTCGCACTACCAAATCCAAATTTAAAATTTCGAATTCCCTTTCAAACGAGTTCTGTACTGCTGGGCCATATCAAATGGATTCACGAGATTCTGAAAACCCACAAAGTTTATTTTTAACCATTTTTTTTTTTACATTTTTGCGGTAAATTAAGTTGGTTTAAGGGCAATTTAGAATATTTGAATGCCAAAATAGAGTCACTTTTCTAAAAAAAAAAAAAAAAAAGAAAACTTAAATAAACTTTAAAAAAAGTGCTACGATCGCACAAGATTTATTTCTTTATAAGACAAAATCTTATGTTATATGTGGGTTAAAAGCAGACAAAAAATGCGCATGATGTTCGAATCCCAAAGCAATGTTAATTTTCAAGACAAAAATTTGATAAAAATGTGATCGTTAGAATCCCAAGCTGTTCGAGATTTAGAATCTATTGGAACGTAGATTATCAACTAATAAATACCAACATACTATCATTAAGTACTCATGTCGTATTTGACCTGCAGGACAAAAACTTTAAAAAAAATATGTAAAACATCATATGTTTAACCCATACCTTGAAAAGCACAAAATGCTTTAAAAATCCAGTTCGAAAATTACAAATTCTCAGTTTTCCTGACCATTTAACGAGGAAATTCAAAACTAAAAAAAAAAAACAAAACAACAAAATACAATATTGAAACAGTGACATCACCGTCAGTTGAAAGAACAAAGGTCAAACCGCGGGTCAAACCAGTGTATTACCAGGCTCGCCGCACCGGTGGTGCCCATTATATCGGTCACTGGGAAAGGTTAGAGGTTAACTGCGGTGTATGTTTAATGAAAGGGTCAACATTAAGGTGTTGAATTGAAGAGGGAGACATATGGTGTATCTCACGAAACGTGAAAAAAACATAGTATACGATGATTCAAAGTATAATTTTCAGATACGTGGGAGTAAATATTATCTTTTTTTTTCTGTAGACTACAATAACAGAAAAGGGCATGTACATTGTGTACAAATATCAATAAAATGTGTTCAATAAAAAAAATATTTAATTATCGACTATCTATAACTAGATCTCTCCCAAGAAATACGCCTTTAAGATACACTATTAATTGTCTGAATTAGAAGGGAAAAAAAATAAAAGAAAATATGCTCAATCAGAAAAAAAACTTACGAAATCAATCAAGACAAAAATGAAAAAAATAATCAACACACTAAATAACACACATATCGGACAATTTAAACTCCTGACTACGAATGTCAAATATATTGACCGCTGTCACAGCGACCAATTCAATCTACGCTGTCACACACAAAGACGCTGTGACAAGACTACGAGAAGCGGACAGTTTAAAAAATTCTGTCATCACATCAACACAAACGCCTTCCCCATCCCCCTGCAAAAGTTCAAAATGTACTCAGCTCCCCCCCCCCCCATTACCACAACATTGGTATTCTTTCTTTTTTTCATTATTATTATTGTTATTATCTCTATTTAAATAAAGTGGGGCTAAATTCGGTCGACAATAAAGTGAGCACTGTGAAGAAATATTTATTTTCCTCCCCCTCTTGTGTGTGTATGTGTGTGTTTGTCTGCGTTTGTGTGGGTCTAAATGTGTGTGTCTGTGTGGTTGCGGTCATATTTTGATGTGTGCGTGTGTGTGTGGTTTTTATTACCTCGACGGTTTTGGGTTAAAATAGTTTTGTGTGTGTGTCTACAGACATTGCAGACACCATTTAAGGCCAAGTGCAGTGTCAGATCTCGTCGCTATGAGAGGTCTTTCATACCTTCCTGCGCATGCATGACTGTCACTGAATGGAAGACAGTTGTCACCTTAAAGTGTCCGACAACAGATGCTGTTGACCTGATTGTCTATCTGTAGGTACATACAGGTGTTTATACAAATACATGTTTATTTATGTAATGGGTAAATGTGGTGAGGGTGAGAAATGTCAAACATAGGACCACCCTATCAGCCCTGGTCCGCCGCCAGTGGTAATGGGTAAATGTGGTAAGGGTGAGAAATGTCAAACATATGACCACCCTATCAGCCCTGGTCCACAATGGTCCCTCAATGGTCCGTGCCTCAATTTTTACATTAGAAACAACCCATTTAGTAAATAGTTCTACATTATGTCCAGCCCCAAAGGTCATTATAGAACATTCCAACTTGTATCAATTTATCTTAACTCCCTTGTGGGTTTTCTATTCTCAAGATTGACCAATTGACCATACTTGAGGTCGATAAGAGCCGAATGAAGTGTTTTTTTGTTGTTGTTTTTTTAAATAGTAATAATAATTTAAAGAGCCACACAATATATATAGAGTCTACGTGAACAAAAGGTAATGATGGCCGGGAGCCGCAATAATATATGAGTCTTATGAACAAAGGTAATGATGGCCGGGAGCCGCACAATATATAGAGTCTACGTGAACAAAAGGTAATGATGGCCGGGAGCCGCACAATATATAGAGTCTACGTGAACAAAAGGTAATGATGGCCGGGAGCCGCACAATATATAGAGTCTACGTGAACAAAAGGTAATGATGGCCGGGAGCCGCACACATATAGAGTCTACGTGAACAGGTGTAAGGTAATGATGGCCGGGAGCCGCACAATAGGAGCGATAGAGTCTACGTGAACAAAAGGTAATGATGGCCGGGAGCCGCACAATATATAGAGTCTACGTGAACAAAAGGTAATGATGGCCGGGAGCCGCACAATATATAGAGTCTACGTGAACAAAAGGTAATGATGGCCGGGAGCCACACAATATAGTCTACGTGAACAAAAGGTAATGATGGCCGGGAGCCACACAAAACTAAAAGGAAGAGCCATATGTGATCACCGTGGCTCAATACCCGTTACAGTAAGCTAATTACAACTGTTGGGGATGGCCGGTGGGTTGGGGGGTAAGATGGCTGTCTCTTGATTATTTGTCAAACAGTTGTATAGTGGTGTCCCAGATGGTACTGGCCATGATATCATTAGAATGTCTGCAGCTAGATGGCTAAAAGGTGACACATATCGACGAGGAGGCTCGAACCCACCACCCGCGAGACACGTACCATTCAAACAACCATTTCGCCAGCGCCTGATACCAGACATGCAATACAACTGTATAACTAACCACTGCAGAGAGAATAACACACATAACTCGGGTTTCAAATTATGTCATCCATATTTCAATTTCTAATATTAAAAGGCCAAAGCCAAAAGATATCACATACATATTGTTTCCCGATTTGGCATGGCCACTTTATATATATATATATATATATATATATATATATATTATATATATATATATACAGTATTTACTCCCCCCCCTTGCGCCACGAGTGCAGAATTACACTTACTACAGAAAGAGTTTATTACAGAAATTCTGAGTAGGTTATCACCCCTGGATGATGCCTGCAAATTTGTCAAAACATTTTTTTAAAAGAATAAAAGTACGCATAAAGTGCAGGTAATATAACCCTACCGCCACCCCGCACCCCTTATGTCAATATGTTTATTAACCAGAGGCGTAACTCCCATGTGCGAGAATGTTGTTGGCTTGGTTGAGGGACATGACGTCATCGCGAAGGAGACACTTCAGTAGAGCAAGTTTTCTTTTTTTTTTCGTTCTGATTGAAACGACGACTTTTAAACTCTCACCGTAAAACAGAATTTTGTGTTCATTAATAAACCTTACCGTAAAACAGAATTTTGTGTTCATTAATAAACCTTACCGTAAAACAGAATTTTGCGTTCATTAATAAACCTTACCGTAAAACAGAACTTTGTGTTCATTAACAAACAAACCTGACCTTATAACAGAACTTTGTGTTCATTAAGAAACAAACCTGACCTTGTAACAGAACTTTGTGTTGATTAACAAACCTGACCTTATAAGAGAACTTTGTGTTCATTAACAAACAAACCACGCGTGAAAATTAATCCCCCAACGTTACGAGACATTTACGGATGGTCGTGCGGCAAAGCGCTGGACTGTCAACCTGAAGTTCCCTGGTTCAAACTCTGGTGAGGACCAATGGATTATTTAGGTCATGGTTAAAGTCCCCGCTATATCTCCCGTGGTGCTCCATGGTCGTTGCACTATCAGCTATGGTGGGGATGAAAGAAGGCATTGCAAAAACAGTCCCAATAGTGGATTATGGAATCTAAGATATTTCATCTCATCCTCACAGGGACTTCACACACGTGACATTTCGCATGATCAGTCAATATTAAAGGACTAAAAGTAAAATTTCGGTGATTTATCAAATAGGGTACCAATGTTAATGAATTAAGCAAATCACGTTTTGGGTTTTCCTTCTTTTAGGGCTATCCTACTTTGATATTCCCTATGTGCACAGTTATCGTTTTTTTAGATGAGTAATATGCGCAGGTTATTGACCCCAAATGTGCATGACTTGGAATGACCTATTTCATTGAATTCATTGCTGTACAAAGCCCCTCACTATAAAGCTATCTACTGCACGCGGTTTTAAAATCCCCCCCCCACCCCCCAAACCCAGCCATTCCATTTCCCTTTCACGTCACGAACATTCAAAAGAAGAATAACGATCACACATATACTCGTGTATAACATTGTGATTGCATAAAAATGGCTGAAATTAAGTGGATAACTTAGTGTGTATCCATAATAATAATAATAAATATTTAGTGTACATATGAACTCTTTCGTATATACATGAGCTGGGCAGGCATGGGGCACCGCACAGAGAAAGACATCCCCCCCCCCTCAAACTGTTTGTATTCATTCAATCCACGTTTCATGTTTAAAAAGACAATCTCGAGAATAACGGATTGGGAGGGGAGGGGAGACGACAAGAAGCGATCCTACATACACTCCAGATTATCACCCCCAGTGCAGTGCATGTGTAGTGGTTGTCACGCCAATACTTTGCATGTGTAGTGGTTGTCACGCCAATACTTTACATGTGTAGTGGTTGTCACGCCGATACTTTACATGTGTAGTGGTTGTCACGCCAATACTTTGCATGTGTAGTGGTTGTCACGCCAATACTTTACATGTGTAGTGGTTGTCACGACGATACTTTACATTGTAGTGGTTGTCACGCCGATACTTTACATGTGTAGTGGTTGTCACGCCGATACTTTACATGTGTAGTGGTTGTCACGCCGATACTTTACATGTGTAGTGGTTGTCACGCCGATACTTTACATGCGTAGTGGTTGACACGCCGATACTTTACATGCGTAGTGGTTGTCACGCCAATACTTTACATGTGTAGTGGTTGTCACGCCAATACTTTACATGTGTAGTGGTTGTCACGCCAATACTTTATATGTGTAGTGCTGTCTTAGTATTGTGCCTTTGTTCTATATTAGTAACAAGGTTTTTAGTTGATCAAGTAAAATGTATGAATGATATCAATACCTAACTGTTGAATTTGTCTATCAGAGGCAATATCTCGCTTTTGTGTGTGGTAGTTACAAAATGATGCATTACGAAAAAAAAAATAGTGAATAGTCTAAGTAATTCACAAACATTTGTTTACATGTTATCACCCCTTAGTTAATGATCAAGAAAGCTCGACCCAAAATTAATTTTGATATATTTAATGAGAAAAGGTGGGACGGGTGGCCGAGTGGTGTAGATACTCGACTGTCAACCTGAGAGTCCTGGGTTCGATCCTCGGTGAGGCTCATGGAATTTTTCCAGGTGAAATTTGGTGCAAAGTCGTCCCACAAGTTCACCCAGCTTTAAGTTGGGGAAGTAAATGCGGCTGGGCGTTGTACTAACCACACAATCCCTTCATATGCCGAGGTTATAGAAACAGATGAATTCTACACTTCATCTACCCCGATGGCCCGTTAGTGCTAAGAAGGGAACTTTACTTTTTTTTTAATGAGAAAAAAAAATGTATGGTTGGCGGATCATTGGTTACCAGCGTCTGGTCTACCAGTAGAGGTCTTCTTCAGAAAAAGAGTTATTTCCCCTGTATGACGTTAAACATGATATTTCCTTTCCATCTACCTATGAGTATTTAACAGAAATATAGATTACACAATGCGACTCGATAAAACAGCATATCTATCCAATATGCTCGAACAAGTAGTTTATTTTTTAAATCTTTGATTCTTTTTAAGCTTCTTACTTACCCCTCCCCTCCCAATCTTACTTAAATAGAAGATCCAAAGTGTTACCAAATTGCAGTCCACGTCTCCCTCTACCCCACATTACGGTATAAATCCACAAGAGAAAACCTTGGGGTTAAGTTAACCCGCTGGTTGGGTTGCTATGTATCCTATACAGTGGTTCTCAAATTTAAATTTACAATTAAAGGGTTGAGAGTTTTTGCGTGCATAGTCATAATTCTATTTTTTTATACTGCATTACCAGACATATGAGTGTTACTTTGCATTTTAAAAGGGGAATGTGCATATATACATATATTTATACATATATTTATACATATATTTATACATATATTATAAATATATTTATACATATATTTATACACATATTTATACATATATTTATACACATATTTATACACATATTTATACATATATTTATACACATATTTATACACATATTAATACACATATTTATACACATATTTATACATAAATTTATACACATATTTATACACATATTTGTAACGCTTATTTTTTTATTTGGTTTATATTTGTTTGCATCACAGACTGTGGAGGCTTTTCTTCTTCTCTTCGGAGGCGTTCACAGCGTGTATAGTTTACTTTTACTAACATTCAATTAACAAGGTAGCCGAGTCAATAATGATTATTTTACTGTATTTCAACACAACACAAAGATACATCATGAATACGATAATTCAAATATCCTATCAACAACTTTACAATTATTGTTCTCTTCTCGATCTCAATTGAACTTCTTAATCGTCCTCTCTGCCCACTACTCCCTAACTGTCTCCACTACTCTCCGTCTGACCCCCTGTCTCTATCTCCGTGTCTCTAATCTGCTCTCTACCTGCTCTCTGCCTCTGACCCTCTAACTGTCCCCTAAAAACTCACTCACATCCCATTATATTGTTTGATGATTTATCACGTGCCCCAAACGCCCAGAACTTCTGATTGGCTCCCAAGCCCCCTTTCTAACTCATCTACATATTAATGACTCTTATTCCAGCCTAGGGATTGGTGCGGCTAAAAACTCACTGTGGCCTAGTATTTCTTTGTCTCCCTAATTACTTCTATCGTCACCTATATCTAGAGGTCACCGACCTGTGCTGACAGACTAATTCTACCTAAAACAAAGATATAACGTTGTACTTCTAGTTATCAAAATATATAACTGTGTCCTGGATCCATGAACTTTCAATGTTGACTTACTAACTGAACAGTGATTCTAAACTTGTCTGAATATACCTAAAGCTATTGTTACACCCTCCTTCTCCATCTAAAAAAAATGTTATACATTTTTTTTATATATATACATTATATCATATGTGTAAGTGTCAACATTAATGCTGAGTGAAAATAGTCAAGTGATAAAGCAAAGAAAAATTTACATCAAAATAATCAAAATCAAAATGAGGACTATATTCATCATCAGTTTGTCTACTAAATGTAAAACAATTAATCTTTATAAACTCTAAAAAAAATCTGAGACAATCCATTGGGTAGAATAAATAGAAGAATAAAACTATCCAAAACAATATCCGACACTTGGCATTAAAAACATAATTCAGATGTATGTATTCACAATGGTAATAATACAAATGCTTCAATTCAATCATGATAGCATACCCATGGTATAGAAGTATTAAATATTGAATCTATGTAAATGAGTAACATGAAATATCAAAATCAATGATGATAAACAGTTCATCACTAAACTAAAATCTGACACATAAAGATTAACATATTTCTTCCAATTATTATCAGTAAATGAAGTAATCATTTATAATAAGCATTCCAATAAAACAAAGATATGTTGGTAAACTATCTGTAAAATATGATCTTAACATGCAATTAGCTTGATTTATATTTTCATTAAGACAATATAAATTATTAAGTTGACAAAACCTGTATAAAATTATGATGAAGTCGAACAATTAAATTTTTAATTATATAAAAGTAAATTGCTGAAGAATAGAAAAATTTCTGTACAAATCAAAATTCAACCTGGAGCAACATGTCTCCAATTTCTGTCTATGTTTCTATGAAATCTGTCAGTGTCATGTGATCTTCTCTCACTGTGAAGAAACTTATGCTGTGAACAATTTACATGTGAGTAATCTACATTATATCTGTTACTGTTGTACTGGTTGTGCCAATGATCTTCACCATATCTATTTCTGTTGAATGAGTAAGTTGTTGTGAAAATGAATTCAAGTTATCAATATGTGCAACTTTTCTCAATGGTGTATAATATATATTGTTGGATTTGTGTTTATATCTGGGTTGATCAACTTCCATATTTCTATTTGTTGTGTTGGTGAAAGTGTTAACTTTACTGTACTGTTGACCTTTATGCTGACCTTGTCTATGAAGGTTTAAAGTGTGTTCTTCTCTGAATTGAAATCTGCAGTATTTCTGAATGTGTCCTTTCCTAAAACACCTGAAACAAGTTAAATGTCTAAATTTTCTGTTACAAAACTTTGCTTTGTGCCCCAAGGAATGACAAATATAACAAACTAGAGGTTTACTATTTGATAGCCTTAAGTGATTATGTCGTCTCTGTTTAAATGGCTGATTTAACGGTAAGGTTACTTTTTCTGGTTGTACTTTATTGTGTTTGATTGTCTTTATGCAACCCAAGTAATGTACTGGTCTGGATGGATTTAAACATTTGTTTATCTTTGATACATGCAAATCATTCTCAGATTTTTTTAATGCAGTTCTGGTGTGTATGTCTTTACTTAATGCCAGTTTAACTTTATTTATGGGGAGTTTCAGTAATTGTGCTGTATTGTTTATATCTGCTGTATGACGTTTTAATTTGCACAACTGTTCTGTCACTGACTGTCTATGTTCATCTAGTTTGTTGTCAACAATGACTGTGTCATCTTCTAATTGACTGAGTTTCTTAAATATTAGCTGTATGCTCTTGTCTATGCTGTCTAATTTAGTAAAAATGCTATTAATCTGTTCAGGAGAAATGTCAACAGTGTCATTTATTTGAATATGTGCAGTGGGATGTGTTTCTTCATTGTCTTCTACCTGTTCAATGTCATATTGACCTTGAGCTTGTAATTTTAGCATTTTTATTTGAAAAGTTCTTTCTTCTTTTTCTCTTTGCTCTTGATATGCTCTTTCTTTCTCCTTCTCTGCTCTTTCCTCTCGTTCCCTTTGCTCTTGATATGCTCTTTCTTTCTCCTTCTCTGCTATTTCTTTCTCCTTCTCTGCCCTTTCTTTCTCCTTCTCTTGATATTCTTGTTGTTCTTTAATAAATTTTTGTAATTCTTTTCCGCTGTACCCTAGTACCTGTCCCTGTTTTTTCAACTCATTAAGATAAGTTGAGCTAACGGTACTTTCCATATTGTAATAGCTCACTGACTGAATTAAAACTGTATCTGTAAAATGGGATTTAAATCTTCAATAATAACAACAATTCTTAACGTGACAAATAATATGCAATGTATAAATGTCACACCAATGTACAATGCAGTTGACAATATTCAAGTTAGTTAACGTCCACAAAATTAACGTGTCTCATCAATATAATATATGCCTTAAAATAGTGTCTCTTCAATAACTCGATCATAAAGAAAATAATAATATGTAAAAATATAGAATAAGATATTAAACACACAAGCGGTGTATATCCTTTTCAAAAACACAATAAAATTTACCCTAAAAAGAGTTCTAAACAAAAGCTAATCTTCTGTTCAGACAATAATTACATATAACAATTAAAAATAAAAAATGAGACCAATGTGCATCAATACTACTTTAACTTATCTGTTTTCTGTTTTGAAAAACCTTCTGCTCCTGCTCACTTGATCCGGGAAACATCATAATTCACCACAATTCACGTTATTAAAATAAAGCACACACAAATTTAATTTCTTCATATGAAAATGAACTTGACAAATCACTATTCAATTTAATTAATAGAAATCCACAGGGTATTATTAAGCGACACTGCATCAATATTATGAAACTTGTAGTAGCAGTAATAATCTGCTAAATTCACCATCTGGGATTGCGTCTCAGCAAATTAGGCCAACACTGGACTCGCATTCCTGGCGACCGTCAAATCAAAACATTCATTCACCTGGTTGGGCTCTATTGTGTGTAGCAGGTGTACACATGCATTGGCATCTCAGCTGTGGGCTTTCACTTTACTGCTCTCTTTGTAGTGTGTAGACTGTATGTTGACTTCAGCGATGCAAAATATACGAGGACTTATATTATAGATACGAACTTGAACGACGAAAATTCAAACGAAGAACTCAGCGATGCGAGTGAAGAAGAAATTGATGCAAACTGGAAACTTGAATTACACGAATATAAACGTAGAGTTGAACGATGCGAACTTGTACGAAGACTTGAGTAAAAAAAATCACCTGGTCACGAAAAAGCATTTAGCAGTAACTCTTCTGCTCTGGTACATGGGAGTGTGTATCTGTGCACTGTTCCTCGGTTCACCTGGGGTCACTGTGTTAACTTTCAATTGACTTTACTTTTGTCGTGTAGAGAACGTTTCTTTAGATCACTGTCTCGTTTACTCTCTCAGTTTAATCTGCAACAATCTGTAATATGAATTCTTTGGTTTCCACTGCCACCATTTGTAACGCTGTATTTTTTTATTTGGTTTATATTTGTTTGCATCACAGACTGTGGAGGCTTTTCTTCTTCTCTTCGGAGGCGTTCACAGCGTGTATAGTTTACTTTTACTAACATTCAATTAACAAGGTAGCCGAGTCAATAATGATTATTTTACTGTATTTCAACACAACACAAAGATATATCATGAATACGATAATTCAAATATCCTATCAACAACTTTACAATTATTGTTCTCTTCTCGATCTCAATTGAACTTCTTAATCGTCCTCTCTGCCCACTACTCCCTAACTGTCTCCACTACTCTCCGTCTGACCCCCTGTCTTTATCTCCGTGTCTCTAATCTGCTCTCTACCTGCTCTCTGCCTCTGACCCTCTAACTGTCCCCTAAAAACTCACTCACATCCCATTATATTGTTTGATGATTTATCACGTGCCCCAAACGCCCAGAACTTCTGATTGGCTCCCAAGCCCCCTTTCTTACTCATCTACATATTAATGACTCTTATTCCAGCCTAGGGATTGGTGCGGCTAAAAACTCACTGTGGGCTAGTATTTCTTTGTCTCCCTAGTTACATCTATCGTCACCTATATCTAGAGGTCACCGACCTGTGCTGACAGACTAATTCTACCTAAAACAAAGATATAACGTTGTACTTCTAGTTATCAAAATATATAACTGTGTCCTGGATCCATGAACTTTCAATGTTGACTTACTAACTGAACAGTGATTCTAAACTTGTCTGAATATACCTAAAGCTATTGACCGCGTTTTCGTATCTAATTTCGTAAATAAAGTCAATATAATATTTTAAAAAAGAAATTCTGCAAATTTCTATACTAATTAAGTTCTTAGCTTTTATAATATTTATTTTTTAAAATAAATACGGCTTTGAATTATTTCTTAATTACAAAATAACAATATAGGCCTAAAAAAGTAGGTCAAAAGGCAATGAAAACATAACCCAGCAATATTTATCTTATGGTACATTAAAATTGCTTCTTAAATTGGTTGGCGCGGTGGCAGGATGGTTATGCAGCTTGGACAACGTTCACTTTTATGCAGACTCTCCGGGTTCGAGATTTCTCCCAGTGACATTTATTTTTATTGTTTTTTTTTCCAGAATATATCCTTTTTGTTATTTTAATGAAAAGTAACTAATTAGATCTCTTTGACATTTTTTTAAATTTAAATAATTTATCTTTTAGGATGTTGTAAGAAAAAGAAACAACAACTAATTAGATTTATAACTTCATAACTTAAAAAATAAAAAACACAGAGGCGTAACTAGGGTGGGAGGGGGTCCAAAATCGAAAGTCCCACCGGGCTCCAGCTTGAGGGGAGCCCCCAAAATTATTTTTTACATTAAATATTAAGTAGATAATCTCATGTCATGGTATCGAATGTCAAAATGCAGGGCCCCAAAATCCTAGGTTCGGCAATGGCTTAACAAGTCTATCTTCCTGCAAAGGCTTTGCGGGGTACAGCTAGTATTATAATAATGACGCTTTTATTTTTTGAATTTAGATTTTTTCCCCATAAAGTAAACAAAACAATTTCCTAGCGCTTCGCGAAAACAAAACTTTTTTTTGAAAATGGTCGCGAAGTGTACAATTTTGAAAGCCACTTCTCGGGAATGACAGTCTGGTAGGCACTTCACACTCCTCCACCCACCCCACCAACCAGGAGAGTGAAGCAATAAAATTTTAACGGCAACAGTTTTAGTGTTGTTATTTTAATTGTTTTGTATCAGTAAAACAAAATTTGGGTTAAGTTGGCAGCTACATATTCACTCCGTAAACCAAACAGGCTAATAAAAAAATGTAAAACAACAACAGTAAATTAAAATACTGTACACAAACATTGCCCATTCATCTGTGTTTAACCATGCTTGTCTTAACCTATTTACTCAAATTTACGGTTAACTTTAACCAATTGAAAACGTTTACGTGTTCATATGACCTATAGGCCTGATTAGTATTGAATGAAAAATGAACTAAACATAATTAATTTCCTCAAAGAATGGATTAATGTAATTCCCTCACTAAGAAGTTCATAAGGGCATAGATACCGTTGGGGGAATAGTTATGTTAGACCGTTTTTTATAGATACAAATGGCTTGCTGCATCTTAGTTGGATTTCTTTTCAAGTTGCAAATATTTACATTGCACCCTAGCGATTCGACAGCTCAATCGTCTCTAACAATAACGGAAGTACCAATTGAACAAACCAACGAAGCAATTACCATCAAAGACCAGAACTTCAATGATTATGAAACCAAAAAATCATATGGTGTATATGATTAACCGTGACTGAAATGCTTGCAAGCTATATAAATGGACCTGATATCGAGTGTAACATTACCATTACTAAACATTTCTCACCTTTATCGACGTTTTAAAAAATCGTCCATCTGATGCAAATGAAAAATGTTAGCTTTGTACAACAAATGCCTGCCATTAAGGAGAGAGATTGGGATTTCTTATCTGTGGTAATGTAATGGCAAGTACAGCAGTGAAGATCTGAGTACACACAAATGTATACGGTAGCAGAAGCGGGTATCAAATAGTTAGAAATTATAAAGGGGGGGGTCGATATAGGCGTGATAAGGGGAGAGTAAATCAGTTAATTACATTTCAGTCATAATATTGAACATAGTCCTGTTGCAGTGATCCGTCCAAATAAATAAAATCAAATTTACGCTGATGTATAGATAATCAGAGTTACCGAGAAGGAAATAATAATAATATCGAACATTTCTTCAAAGTAGACGCTTGCTCGTAAAATTGTTTCAAAGCAGATTTTTTGTAAGCCCACTTTTGAAGATTTTCAAGATTAGTACTAAGTCTCAAATTTGGCACACGTTTAGATTATGTTATGACAATTTGAATCATTTCGAGTCGATGGAATAAAAAGTTTGTAGATGTAACGTAACTTGAGTACTTTTTTGATAATGTTATATGATGGAAAAATGGTATTGAGTTATAGCACGATGCATGCATGGCAACAATCAAAATATTATATTGTAAAAATAACAAATAGTAAATTAATATCTAGAATGCACTATCGCTGAATTTGAATTTTATGATTTTTCGAAAGCCAGTTATAATGGTGTTGGCGTATTTAATATATAGGTGCATAAAGTAATGAAAAGGAAAATAACAACAAAAAAAGCGGTACAATATTATTAAGTGATTATTCTAATAAGTTTTCATTTAACTGCGACTCTGGCTGTTCAAAGTAATAACATTAGGTTAGAAGCTAGAAAGAACAACGTCAATGAAGACAAGATCTCTCAATCTTCATATATGACAAAAAGTCGTAAATAAAAAAATCTTCTCGTTTGGGTAGATTGGTTGTTTTAAAAAGAACACAATGCTGAAGATGAGTTTCTTGGAAGAGCAGCTAAGTTCCGAATAAAACGGACATGAGATGAAACAAAGAATTGCTTTGATATATATATATATTACACAGTGGCAGATGGAGAGAGCGGGGGGGGGGGTTTTCCCTACTTTAAGAAAGTGGTAATGTTGAAATCGATCAAAGGCAATACACATTTAAGATTGAACTACAACAGTGGTTCCCAAATTTGACCTAATGATCCTTTCTTTTATAATCAAAACTTGCAATATTATCCCCAAGTGAAAAAGCTACAAAATGCATAGGAAGATATTTTTTTCTTTAATTAATTGAATTGACTTTGCTTTCCATGAATAGTTATCAACACAGAGTCAAGAAGCGCATAAATTTGATTTAAACATACACCCTTAGAGTAATAACGTACTTCAAGGTGAAGAAGTAAACGGTTATATTGCTCTGAATTTTCCAAGTAAAGCTAAGAAAATATATTATCATAAGGTACTCCTTCTGACTTTGTTAACTGCTTGAATGACTTAATCAAGTGATCCATAAAACGTTCATTAAGATTTTTTGCAATCAAATGATGTCGATGAATGATAAAATGTACTGAAAATAATGTCTGGCGGAAGCTTGTTTCAAGTATGCCGGTGGGTTTCTTTATCTTCCTACCCCCGCCGATCACCGTCAGGAGCAAATAGAGAAAAGAGCTAATTAAGGGTAAAGCTTTTACATTGAACAATCTTTTAATCTGTGTAAATTACGTTTCACCTTTTGTACCGGTTTCCGAACATTTTGCAACATTTTCCTTCTTTACAAATCTTACATAAGCTAAAAAGTAAAGCTTCGGTTCTTGGCTAAGTGAACCAGTGACGTAGCAAGCTCAACTTCGCGGGCACAATACCTTTTGAAGTAGCGCCTGGGCAATGGTGCCCCTGGGGTTTTGTTCCCCTCTGAAGTGAACTCGTCTTGCTTGTATAGAAAATTCGGATGTTTTTAAGTAATCACATAAATACTTTTCAACGGGACTGAGCCATTTCCGTTAATCTTTCTTTGTAATACTAAGTGTAATTCTTTTATGATGTCGAAATGTGGTTTGTGCAAAACTGCGGTATTACATACTGGTAAAATAAGTTCTTCAGCAATACCCTGCCGGGGTCCCCCCCCTGCAATTGATAAGAAGCATGCAGTCATCATCATCTTGCTTAGCTGTTGTCCCGATGAATTGTTGCAGTGACGTTTCTCGGCCTTTTGGCTAATATTAAGGTAAAATACCTTCACTATAATAGATCTTAGCCATTTGGCTAACCTAATCTAGGTGGAAGGCCATGGTCTATGGGTAAAAAAGATCATTGGGGGTTCTCTTGGCCAAAAAAAAAAAACTTTTAGTGACGGTGGTGGTACTGTGGTCACTGAGGACAATCCGAGACAATAGGATTCACAGTTTCCACCCTTCCACCCTGTCCCCACTCAAGCACACACGCTGCAGCCTGCCATTTCTGGCGTTTAGTCAGGCACAATAAACTCTCCCCTCTGTCCGAGTGACAGGAAAAAAAAAATAACCTTGAAGTGCCATTCTGGCCGATCAGCAGTACACACACTGCTCTGGTCTGTCAGTCTATGCATGTCTTAATAACAGTTTTCTATGCCGCAATGTGCCGATAGATTGTGGGGGGAAAAACAATATAGAGTTTGATGACGCCATTACTTCTGCATACTACGGTGCCCAAATAGACTGAAGTACTTGTACTCCTCCTGAGTTCACCATTAGTGTCAATCCAGTGGGGGCAGTTATACTAAAGAATTAAATATTACTATTGTTAATTTCAACTGGCGCGTCAACTTATTTTATTTTAGTGTTGTTCACTGTTGGGTGAACATCTACGTGAAGTTTATAAAAGAACCTCGCAATATAAATGGATCACTTTTTACTATTTTATATTAAACCTATCACGGACCCTGGAGTTGTTCAGGGGACCCCCAAATGATTTAATTTTCCACGGACCCTAGATG
>JAGDYQ010000425.1:218156-231751 GCA_021962125.1 Bulinus truncatus | reverse complement strand
ATATATATGCTGATTTTTTTTATTTGGTGGGGCATGGCAATAAAAAGACTGGGAAAACTAGTATATTTTTTTTTGTATTTTTATTATTTTTTACAGATAGAGGTCTATCTTTAGGTTATATGCACTAAGACAAAAAAGATTAACGGATCCGCCGCCTTGGTGCTTTCGTAAAAAGTTGGACCAAAATTTGTAGCGGGAAATAACGAAGTTACGAAGAGTCGCACTCATATCATTGACTTTGTAAATAAATAAGACGGAAAGCATTAATTTATTCTAAAAGACTAAAATCATGCAAGAAATCGTTTTACCTACCTCACCTAACTGGTTTTTGTCCTCTGTAAGTAGCGGAAATGATTCTGGTCTTTATGCTTTCGGGGCACGAAATCTTGTCTATGTATATGACGTTGTGAAAACGAACTCCGTAGATCCATGCATCAATGATGCTGTAGATCCATGCATCAATGATGACCAGAGTTATGAGGGTGATACCCAGATTGCTAAGCCATCGTTAATCGCTTGTTACCAAGAACACCTTGAAAAAATTACCTCAGTTGTTTTATCTCCCGACCCAACTCGGTGGTTGTGCTGCTCTGCTGATGAAACAACAGTTAAGCTTTGGGATATTCGATCACTCATCACAATCCAGTTTCAAAATGATAGCAAGGTAACTAAAGCAAAATTAGAAAAAAAAGGCTTTAAAAAGATAAATGAATCATGATACACTAATTATAGTTTTATGATTTTTAACGGTCATGGGGACGGTTAACTGGTCTTGATTAATTTACTTTTTTCTGACGGAACGCATCGGAATGGTGTTCCCGCACCTTTTTTTTTTGTAGAATTTTGTTTACTGCATTATTTTCAGTGTTATTTCTATATGACATGACGGCGTTCTGGTACATTTAAAAAATTTTTTTTTACAAAAATAGCACTGCTTACACTAGACTATACTCTATAGTTAACTTATAAAAAATATATCTAGACTGGCGTTTGACTCTGTAACCTTATTGGCCTTTTTATTTTCTATTTATTATAAAGAGAAATTTGTTTTGCCATTTTGAAGCTTAACATATACATGTTTATCTACAAGTTTAATAGTTACTAAATATGCCTATAATAAAGATTTTTTTGTTAAAATTAGTATAATTTTTTAATGTAATAATTATTAAATAATTTTTTGTATATTACTAAAAAAAATTACACTTTTTTTTCTAGGAGAAAATTACTTGCATGACATGGTGTCCTTGCGATACAGATTTGATTCTTACAGCCAGTGAAAAAGGTACTTTGACACTGTGGAAGTTGAGCAAAAATACTCTGCACAGTTTTCGTTTTGAAAAGGACTATGTGTATTGTCTCAAAGCATCTCCTCATCATGCTTCACAAATAGCTGTTGGGTAATGATATTTTTTAAATGCTCCATTATTTTGAGGTTCTTATATCTTTGTTTTTTTCTTCACAAAATATGTTGGTTTATAACTGTTGATAACTTTGCACATCCTTCACACATATTTAAACACAGCTTTTTCTAAAAAAAAAAATCAAAATTATTACGATTGGGAAGTATAAGATATATTTTAAAGACAGCATGTATTAAATTTGAAAAGGAAAGTAAATTACTCAATAATATTATATGTAAGATAGCGAGGTAATAAAAATAATGCAGCCACTTTAGATAATTATACTCTTTACTATATTATTTTGATTTTATTTGGCTTTTGTTTAATAAGAAATGTATCTAAATCAATACAGATATCGAACCGGATTAGTTCTTATCGTGGATATTAGTACTGATAATCCTTTCATCTTACACAAGATAAGAGGACATGAAACAGAAGTTACGTCAATATGTTGGTGTCCTTTAAGGGGAGAAAACGTTCTTCGAGGCAGTGGTGATGGTAAGTAATAGTGAGAAATAACTTTTTAATACAGCCATCTACACTCCTAAAGAGTTTTGCATTAAATTCAGCTAAACTAAACCAAAGAAAATATTCTTCTAAGATCTGAAATAATTTTTTTTTAACAAATGACATGTTTCATGTGTGGTTTTTTCCTTCTAAATATAACATTGATTACTTATACATTAATAAAGCAAGCTTTTATTTGCTTCCAAAAGCCCACTTACTTTCAAGAAATAAATTTACCCTATGTAACTTATAAAAATCACTATAAGAAATAGTAAAGGCACATGGTCTTACATTCTCTCTTGCATTGATGTAATTATGTTACCATTTCATATGTCAGACTTCTTGTTCTTCACTTCAATAGTCTCATGCTATATGACATTTATTTCTAGAGATATTCTACTGCTGCAGTTTGTTTTAAGAATTTATTCTTTAGTTTGTTGACTTTAATTTTTTACCTAATTTTTTTTTTTAAAACTTTCATATGTTCATTTTTAAATTAAAAAAATATATTTGATGCTCCTACATTTTAAAGGAAAATTATCTTATGTACACTTTTGCTATGCATTTTTAAAGGAATAGTTCTATAAGAATGTTTTTAAGAATTATTTGTCAATCACTGATACTTTTTTTTCTGTAGATGATGATGGAATTTTAATTGCAACTGCTAGCAGAAAAACTGTAAAGGTTTGGAGCTTACCAAAAGGAAAAGAAGTTTGGTTTAAAAAACTTCCACAAGGAGCATCATTCCGACAAGATCCTCAAGATTTACTAGGCAAACGGCAGTGGCTGGACATTTTATGGCATAAATCATTGCCACAGTATATTGTGTCTACCTCGTCAGGGTAAAAATGAAAATTATTTTTTGTTTAAGCAGTTTAAAATTTATAAAAAAAAATATTTCCTGATGAAATACTTTGAATTATGTATATTAGAATAAATAAAAAAAAAACGACAACAATATGTAAGGAACAAATTGAAAAAAAAAAGGGGGGAAAAAAAATAACTGTATTAAGCCTTTGAGTAGATTCAATAATACGTTGTTGACTCCAGGTTAACTAAACTGTTTACACTTAAAAACTGCATTATACATGTATCTGCCAACTTTCTCAATTGGAATGGCAGGTATTATTGTTGTAAAAATTAGTCTGAAAGATTAAACTTAACTAACTAGTAAAGAGTACTGTTTAAATAATTTCATACAAAGTTTTGCTAAGTTTTCTTAATTGTTATTTATAGCTGTTTTGAAGAGAGTTTATAAAAAACGATTTAAATTATGTATTTATTTTTTTTAGACTTGTTTTGCTAGGCTGTCATTATCAAAATTCTAAAAAGGAACAACAGTATCTTGTAATACTGAGTTTTAGCATTTTTCTCCTCTAAGATAAATTAAGTATACATGAATTTGCTGATATCAGAAATTAACATGCAATAATTATTGGTTGTAGATCACATGGGGACCTGTTCTTATTGGATATTTGTAAGAAGAATGATCAAGAACTTCAGCATTTTACTTCAATGGGCAAACGAAGGTTCATTTTCAATATAACTGCTGTTGGAGATGTGTTGTGTACTTTCTCTTTAGAGCGATTGGTAAGAATAAAGCAACTAATTGCATGTATATCTTAATATTATTTAAAACATATTCACGCAATGAACATGTGATGGGTAAGAGGAGTTTTTACTTTCCAATTTAAAAAGGGGTTTAATAGATACTTAAAACCAGCCATGTACAAACTACGACCTATGGGCCAAATCCAGCTGTTTTATCCAGCCACTCATCTCAGAGTGAAGCACAGCACTGCATGCTTTCACCGGTTGTCGGAGCATTGCTAAAAATATTGGTTACGGCCTTTTTTTCCACTGATCACATGTTAACAACTAGTGCCAGCATGTACTGTTAAGTAGCTTTATGTTGTTCTTTATGTTGTACATTTTATTGTCTTAATTTATCCCTGAATATTTATCCCATAATAAACATGAGCAGACCAAAGATGGAATAGCTAAAACAAAATGTTTATAGAAGTATGATCCATGCCTGTATGTCTAATTTGCCAGGAAACTATTTCAGCTTTTAAAAATACATCACCATAATTAAGAGAGGATACTGTTCAGGAAATTAATAGCTTATTTACAGGCTCAGCAGCTAAATCATATTGTAAGAGCAATCATCAATTCATTACATTGCTGGAGCTGACGCCAGCACCTGAACAGAACATAAATAGTAAGAGCTGAACAATCTTCAGTCAAACTTAATGGAAAGATTCCGCTCTCTTAAAGTGATAGTTTTATGCAACATTAAATGAGACCACTTTTCCAAATCTCCCTTGTTTGGTTCAACCTATGTCTATGAGCAGAAGTTCACCAACAGGGGCTGTTATAGGTCCAACCACAACAAAATTACCTCCAAAAGGATTCACTGGCTAAAAAGGGAGACCACCAACTAGTCCTACAGAAGTTGATATAATTTTTTTTTATATTACTGTTGCACTAGAAATGTTATTATTTCATCCAATATATAGGTGTACTTTTAGTAACTTAAACACAATCATTTACCACCTAATTCAGTTACTTATTTTCTATTTGTTTTAATTTGTTAGTATTTTAAATTTAAGTTGAAGGGAAAACATAGCCTTCATATGTGATTTTTAAAAATATTCTTTTGGCTTTTTTATTATTCTCTTTGTTAACTGAATAGGAGTGATGAATGTGTTAACTGAATAGGAGTGATGAATGTGTTAACTGAATAGGAGTGATGAATGCCTCCATCTTTTTGTTTTTTTTTAAAGTTTTTAATTTAAATATTTATTGTTTAAAATCATTCAAACCTATAATGAAATTATTAAATCTGGAAATAATTTCTATTAGTTCATGCCAACATTCATTCATCTGCTCTTAGGCCTGCTGGTCAAATAGTTTGCCTCCCCCCCCGAATTTATACACTTATTTTATTTATGGATTGACAATAGTTAATCAATTGAGTGGGTGGTTTGCTGTTGTTGGTGTGTGGTGGGTTTTGTGTTTTAGAGATTAAAAACTCTTGAAATTTTAATGTAAAAGTTCTTTTAATATTTTAAAATATTTAAATATATTTAATTATTATCTCTTTTTATCTTTATATATAAATATAGTGTGTTTGTCTGTGTTTGCTTGTTTTTAAACAGAAAATTATCCCTTTGACTCTGCAGTCTGTCTGGTTAGTCTAAAAAGAGCTTAGACCATTGTTTTTTGCTTTTTAAAATACACCTTAAAAACAAAATTGATATCAGTCAATTTATGGTAATTATATTTTTGTGCTCATGCTAAAGAATATCTTGATGCACTTACAGATCACTGTCTGGAGTATAAAGCAACGTAAAGCACTGTATTCATTGAGTTCATTTGGCGGACACTTGTACAGTATCAGAGCTTCACCTGTAGATCCAGGTTAACCAAACTATGATTATTAATTCAGATTAGATCTATCTCTATTTATAAACAAAAAAAACGAGTGATCAATTCATTTCTGCACATCAATAAATTAAACTGAAATTATGAACTTTAATTTATATTAATTATTTTTTATTTTTATAACCATTTTAATCACCATATAGAAAAATCTAGACAGAGTTTAAAAAAAAAATATTTATATAGTATTTGTTTGTGTCATATGTAAGTTACAACTTTGGTGCTACATTCTGTGCATTTTTTTTTTTAGTGAGGTCTAAATTATTTACATAAAATTTTCACTAAAGAGGTGAAGTAAAGTGCTGTCTTAATTATTGCTTAATTTTATCTCAGATGACATTCGCTGTTCATTCTTTCATGTTTTGCATTTTTCCTTTGTTAGGATTTGTAGCTGTAGGAGTTGGAGATAATACAATCAGAGTTTGGAATCAGTGTAATAAATCTAATTTTTTGGACATTACATCTTTGTACTATGGAACTAAAACAAAGATAACCTGTGTAAGTAATTTGGTTTTGTTTTTAATGGTTTTGTGGTTCAAATTAATTGCATTTTAATAAATAGGTCAGATCATGTTGAAAATGACCTCTTTCAAAATGTACTCTATAATGCCTTTATTGCAGCTTGCCTGGCATCCGAAAAAAGAAGGACTCCTAGCATTTGGCACGGAAGAAGGAAGAGTTGGTGTTTGCAATGCACTAGTATCTAAGTGGGTCCATTATAACTGTTTAATTTTTTTTATTATTAAGTAATAGTACTTTTACAGAATCAAACATATTGAAAATACTTAGAATCATATCATTTTAATTTTTTTACATAATGTATGTATTATTTCATTTAAAAAACACGCCTTTTATTAACTTTTTACTAATAATCTAGTCATTTAAATGGGATATGTTGAGAAAACCGTGTTCGTATTATTTTCAGGTCACCAACGTTTTCATCAGCTTCCCATGATAAAACAGTCTACGTGGTCTGTTGGGCACCGCCTGTTAAGACTGACACAGGTATTCTTGTTTTATAGGATTCTTACAAAGAACATTTTTTTTTAGCTATACATTTACTTGCACAGTCGTATTATTCAACTAGGAACACAATAAATGAATTAATGTTGCTCATATTGTAAAACATCTGTTTATTGAGTTTCAGCCGCTAATAACAACACATACCATGTATACTCTGTTGGAGACGGTACAATTTTGCAACATTTTGTTGGAGATTTAAAAAAAACAGCAGTCAACTTTGTGAATGCTATTCAGTCTGTTAACAGTGCAGAGGTTGGTATTCTTTGATTTTAATAAACTGCTTTTCCTGCAGCTAATTCTGAAAACAGCTGCATTCAACGAGAGTGAATGGTCGCAAACCTTAACATACATTGATACAGTTGTGTTGGTTAAGTCTGCTTGCTTTCTACTGTGCCGTTACATGCTTACCGTCCTTACTCATTACGAATCCACAGTACATTTTCTCCATCTAAAAACACCAGTTTGAAATATTTCCACACACCACTTAACCTTTATTGGCAAAAAAATAAAAACTGTAAATGTTAGCTCTAAATGTCAACAAGTTTCTGGATTTGCTCTCCTTGTCTAACAACAAAGTTAAATTACAAATAAAAACATTGAAATCAGTTCATTCAAACACGACTCATTAAATCAAACTGCTCTAGGCACTCACACAATAATATGTTTTAATACCATTGTTACATTAACAAGATACTAAAAATCTGTATATAACACTGTATATTTCCACTATACAAAAATGAATGACTCCAGATGTAAAATTTCACTTCATCTTGGTTTACTCACAAATATATATCTATAACGATCTGACATTTTTATACATAATACATAGGTTGTTAATTCACAGCCGATAGAAATATATACAGTACTACGATACTAATATCTGGATAGGGGTGGATGGCGGGTATTCATTTATGACTGAAGGTTACCTAGTTCGTTTCCCCGGTGAGTGACCAAGGGTAAATTTCAGGTCTTGGCGGGTCAAGTTCCCGATGATATCTCCCGTGGTGCCTCCATGGCCATTGGCATATCGGCTATGGTGGGGATGAAAGAAGGGCCCATAAAAACCGTCCTATTAGTGGTTTATAGGATCTAAGGGAGGATTTATCTATCCTTATTAGACTTAACTAATATCTGAAGTATAAGGTAGATGTTTAATGGACAAAAGTGTAATACATTTATGTTGGGTTAAATAATTCTCATTCTTATCTGCCAATAGTATTCTGACCAAACACCTGGGTTAACATCATGTCGTCACAAGGAGTGTCATGTCTCAAGCTGATGGTCAATGATCTGGTGCTAATGGACATTTATCCAATCTCTGGTGCTTATGGACATTTATCCAATCTCTGGTGCTAATGGACATTTATCCAATCTCTGTTGCTAATGGACATTTATCCAATCTCTGGTGATAATGGACATTTATCCAATCTCTGGTGCTAATGGACATTTATCCAATCTCTGGTGCTAATGGACATTTATCCAATCTCTGGTGCTAACGGACAATTATCCAATCTCTGGTGCTAACAGACATTTACCCAATCTCTGGTGCTAACGGACATTTACCCAATCTCTGGTGCTAACGGTCACTTATCTAATCTATTAAAGTGACAAAGAGTTAAGGATTGGTGTTTTCCTTCACTATGGATTCCCACTTGGTGCAAACCCATTCTTGAAAGTTTACAACCAACCCCGCAGACTGCCTGTGAAAGTTGGTCCCATTGCCGCAGGTAACCCGCAAAAACACATCCCTGTACAGCTCTCTACTGGGTAGACATTCATAATACATCAAGATACATATAATTGACTTTCATTTTTTTATTCTTCTTTGCCACCATTCTTTTGTATTTCCTAATTAGACAAATTACTCGACTGTAAATAATGCTTTAATTTAATCATACATCTTTTATTTCTAATTTATTGTATAATGTGTCCTTAATCTGGCATTTATTTTACATTAACTTTCTAAAATATTTTTAAAAAATAATTTATTACATGCAGTATATAAAATCAATTTTGAATGTTCAAGGCCTATTTCTATTAGCAATAAATACATTTTAATATTTTTATTTGACTCTTGAAAAAAAAAGTTATGGCTGAAGTGCTTGTGAAGATTACCTATTTGTTGAAATATTTAATACATATCCATCAGCACAAATGATTGTTTGTCTTCTCTTAAAAATTACAGGTTTTAGTAGAACTATTATCTTTTAATGAAAATTTTTTTTAATTTGCTGCTTTTTAAAAATTTTAAATGACTTTCCCTGATTTTATAAGCTGTTAACACTAATAAATGTTTACTGTAATGTAATTATTTTTTTTTTTTTTTTCAGAAAGAAAAACTTGGAACAACTGAATTGTCTTGGCGAAAAGATTTCACTGTATTCGCTGTTGGTCAGGATAATGGGTATTTTTTTTTTATACATGCTGACCATCATAATCTCCCTTAGCTGGAAGAGTATTTTTTTATTTTATTTATCTTAATGCTAAATAATATATTTTCGGTACTTATATTTATCCTTTAGTTGGGTGACTGTGTACAACTTTCCAAGTCTTAATCAGCTGTGTAGAATTACTGTTCATGCCAAAATTATTAACTGCATCCGTTGGCACCCGGATACTACAGGAGAGTCACCTGGTGGGTCTAGCTGCAAAAACTGGATAGCATTTGCAGGAAATGGAAGTAGTATTTCAGTTGTAGATCTCTCCAGTTATTTTGGTAAAAGTTTTTTCAAAAAATTAAAATTAATAAGTCATAAATTTTCATACTTATGATTGAAATAATGCATTAGTTTGTTATTTAGAGATTTATTTATTTTTAGTAGTATATCAATTAATATTTTGCTCATTACTATGTGGTAGTTAACATAAATGGCAGTAGGTCCATGCCACATGAGATCACAGAAGTATCATGTCGTGTTGAAGGCCATGCATTGAGAACAACCGACATATGTTGGAGCCCCCATCATGATGGAAGATTAGTCAGCGTGGGCTATGACAAAACGGCCATTGTGAGTATAGAAACATTTTACCTTAATGTTGCTCACCAATTTTTTTAGCAGCTGTATGGTTGTAGGAGGGGTATATGGTGGCTGTGACAAAAATAAAAAAATTCTTCCTCCTAAATACATGTATATGCATAAAAATTATTCTGGCAGCGTCCTAACTTCATTAGAATGTTCAGTGCAGCAGTGATATTTTAGTTTTGAAATTCGTTTTAGTTTGTATAAATTTTAGCTTCAATCATTTTTATTTGTATATTATTACAGTTTTTCAATCATTTTTATTTGTATATTATTACAGTTTTTCACAGTGCAAATATTTCAGTTTTTATAAGTTTCTACACCCAACATTTTTATTTTTATATTATATTCGTTTTTCTTTCATTATTTGTTTTTGTAAAACGGGAAGCAATCATTTTCGTTATCGTTATGCAGGGTTGTTAACAATACTCTTAAATTGTATTGTCAATACCAATACTTCATGAAAATGGTATCGCCAATACCAATACAAATACTCAAGTAAAAATGTATTGCCAAAATCGATACCAATACAATACCAATACTTTTGAGAACAAAAAAAATATTTTTTTTTCAAATATAAAGAGTGCAAGTTTTTCAACTTTTTATATAACTGATAGATCGATGAAAAAAGAAATGAAGTTTGCTTTTCTGTCGTTCATTGAAACATTGAACAAATAGTTGATAGAAAGAAAGTAAGAATTTAAGAATATAATATTTATAGATTTCGGCGTGCAAAGCAAAAACTTCAAAAGAAAATGGAAATCTAATTTTTCCTTCAACTATCCGACCGTGGTTGTATTGGTGGGGAGATGGGTGGTGATAATATTGGTAGGGTTGATAGCTACAATTACTAGTAAGGATTGAATTTATGTAGATTACTTTTAAAACAAGGTATTAAAATCGCTATTATTTTTCTGCTAATAGCTAATAGTGGCAATAGAAAAATATTGATATCGAGTGTCGAAAAATTTTCTTTTAAAATGTATCGGCGATATACAAATCAATACTTGTTACAAAAAGGATCGGCAATACAGCGACCAATACTAAAAAAGTATCGCTGATACTGTATTCTGTGGTTGAACTTGGTAAAATGGATGGTAACTCAATCACAGATATCAATTTCAAGATGGATGGTAACTTATTGGTAAGCTTTTTCGGTATAATTGTAAGTAAAAAATGTATTTCGTATTATTTTCGTTTCTTGCACAAATGTTTTTGTTTTTATAAGTTTCTACACCCAAAATTTTTATTTTTATATTATATTCGTTTTTCTTTCATTTTTCGTTTTCGTAAAACGAGAAGCAATCATTTTTGTTATCGTTATGTAAATATCACTGCAGTGCAGCCAGCAGGGTTGAAATTGTTGTACACCCCTCGTGTAATGGGTTAATCAGGACAATTAAAATAGCAAATTGTGGACTGAGTTAATCGTAAAAAAAGAAAGATAAAAATGATTGTTGTAGATTAACCTACATTATGATTTCAAGATTTAAATTGCAAGGCTAGGATTCAGTTGATTTGTTTTATTTTTAGTTTTTTGATTTATATTTTTAAAATATTTGATAAACTGGCTAAATTTTAATAAGATATAGCCTTAAGTTTTTTTCAACTTAATGTATTCACCTTTTAAATAAATGTTTCATCATATCAGCCACATTGAAAATTAAAAATAATTTACAAAGGAATAAAACTGACATAAAAAACCTTTTTAGTTGAAAAAATCAAAAAAAAAAATTATGTAACTCTGTTCCACAGGTTTGGAACATGAAAACATCAGAAGTCCTGGCCAGCTATGAGGGTCATTGTGGTAGACTACTTACTGTGCTCTGGAACAGTCTTGATCCTGATCTCATTATGACCGGCGGCTTTGACGGAACTCTGCGAGTCTGGAAAGTTTCAGCACAGTCATCTTCAGTTCTTAGCATCGCAGGTTTGATCATTTTTTCTTTCTTCTATCTGATCAAATTTATGTACACACCTTTTATTTTAATAGCATATATTTAAATATAAACATTTTTTTAAATCTTACATTCATGAAGTCTTCTTTTAATTTGTTAACATATAAAGCATATTATTCTTACAGAAAGAAAAAAGAAGAAATTTGTAGCCAAAGGTGCCAAAGCTGCCCAGAGCTCAACATCCTGTCCTGGTGAATCTGCTGCTTCCAAGGATGAGCTGGATGAACTAGAGGAGCTGATCCTTAGGAAAAAACAACAGCTGATGCAGGTAGGTTTTATTTTTATTACCCAAGTTAGTATTTAAAATGAACTGACACTTTTTTTTTCATAGTTCACATGTCAATCAATTAAAAATAAAATGTGTTTAACACGCATATATATATATATATTATCCCTTGACCATGTATAATTTCTGAAAAATTAGCTATGAATCATGGGTAAAAATGATAATTTCTTGTAAATTTCAATATCCTGTTTGTATTACCTCTGATGGTAATATATAGTACATTAAAAATTTAAGCTATTAGTTAGTGTTTGTCAGTTGTGTAAGAAGGTACTGGGAGGAGAGCTCACAGGGTGCCCAAATAGCTAGTTACGGTTCTGGTGTTAGTTACTATTGTCTAAATTTGTAAGTATTGTAAAATAAGAAAGAAAAAAAAAAGATATAAATTTGAAACTGTCATGCATTTCCCTGTAATTCTTCAGCAGCTGCCAGATAGTGAAGAAGTTCATAACCAGGAGATAGTTGGTGAGTAGAGCCCTTGAATCAAATGTGTTTATTATCATTCTATTTAACATTAATGATTATGTTGAATATTTTTTCCCCCTATTAACGTAAATCTTGGCAGCATTCTCAGTAGCTCATTGAATATTCTAAGCAGGCCCGTAGCGTGCCGGAGGGGGAGGGGGCAGGCCACTCCTGCGTTTTGTCTGGCCCCCCCCCCTGCTTATTTGCTCTAATTAGTAAAATTATTAGCTGCCCCCTGCTATTGCCTGGCCCCTGCTGTAGAATGCCTGGCCCCTGCTGTAGAATTTTCACGCTACGGGGCTGATTCTAAGCAACAGTAACATTAAAAAATTAAACAGCCTTTCAAAAATGAGTATCATTATTTTTTACCTAATTTTATTGTTCTGTTGAATTCACATCATTTGAATTGGTTGAAGCAATAAAAAATTTTGTTTAAAAAAAGTCATTGTAAAATACAAGCGACTAGTTTAAAGACTCCTCTGAATGTATTTTGAAAAGCCGAATTGGCAACAACTGCTACAGCCGGTGTTCTTTTCTAAAATCTTCTTATTATATTTCTTGGGTCAGCGCGTGCCCATGTCACTCTGACACAAAAATGACGTTTGTTTTGAAGTATTCTGTCTGTTTTTAAAGAGGCAGCAAATTAAGTTAGCCATTTGCACAATTTTCTTCAAAAAGTTTTAACTCTTTCATAGAAAAATATTTTCCTGTTGGTAAAGCTTTTTAAAAACATGTACATTTTTAAAATAGTGGACAAGTAATTAAAGTTTTTTTTTTTTTTTTTTTAGAAAAATCCATTTATAAACAAAACAGTAAAAAAAAAAACAGCAAACCAAAACTTTGTTTCACTGGATTCAAAAATTATAAATTTGTTTGCTCATTAAAGAAGAATGTTTTTTTTATGACACTCTTAGACAATAATACACATGGATATGTTCTTAGAATCACAAAAACAATAAATGTTAATACGCTGTCTATATTTTTTTTTCTATTTATCATGATGCTTCTTTTTCTTTCTTTTCACAAATTGTAATTCAGTTTGATAGATAGACATCTTTTTGTTTGTTTTTTTTTACTTTGAGACGACAGAGTGTGATGGAGTGGTAGATTGACTGACCACATACCTTGGAGTAGTAGATTGACTGACCACATACCTTGGAGTAGTAGATTGACTGACCACATACCTTGGAGTAGTAGATTGACTGACCATCAACTGGAGTGTGATAGGAGTAGTTGATTGACTGAACAGAAACTGGAGTGTGATAGGAGTAGTAGATTGACTGACCAGAAACTGGAGTGTGATGGGAGTAAGTAGATTGACTATCAACTGGAGTCTGATAGGAGTAGTAGATTGACTGACCATCAACTACTAGAGTGTGATGGGAGTAGTAGATTGACTGACCATCAACTACTAGAATGTGATGGGAGTAGTAGATTGACTGACCATCAACTAGAGTGTGATGGGAGTAGTAGATTGACTGACCATCAACTAGAA
>JAGDYQ010000425.1:126854-217656 GCA_021962125.1 Bulinus truncatus | reverse complement strand
TGGGCCCCCTTACATTTAAAAAAAATGTCATAAAGTTGTTATTTGCCCCCCCCTTACATTTAAAAAAATGTCATAAAGTTGTTATTTGCCCCCCCTTACATTTAAAAAAAATGTCATAAAGTTGTTATTTGCCCCCCCCCCTTACATTTTTAAAAAATGTCATAAAGTTATTTGCCCCCCCCCCCTTACATTTTTAAAAAATGTCATAAAGTTATTTGCCCCCCCCCCTTACATTTTTAAAAAATGTCATAAAGTTATTTGCCCCCCCCCCCCTTACATTTTTAAAAAATGTCATAAAGTTATTTGCCCCCCCCTTACATTTAAAAAAAATGTCATAAAGTTGTTATTTGCCCCCCCCCTTACATTTAAAAAAAATGTCATAAAGTTGTTATTTGCCCCCCCCCCTTACATTTTAAAAAAATGTCATAAAGTTGTTATTTGCCCCCCCTTACATTTAAAAAAAATGTCATAAAGTTGTTATTTGCCCCCCCTTACATTTAAAAAAAATGTCATAAAGTTGTTATTTGCCCCCCCCCTTACATTTTAAAAAAATGTCATAAAGTTGTTATTTGCCCCCCCCCTTACATTTAAAAAAAATGTCATAAAGTTGTTATTTGCCCCCCCCTTACATTTAAAAAAATGTCATAAAGTTGTTATTTGCCCCCCCCCTTACATTTAAAAAAAATGTCATAAAGTTGTTATTTGCCCCCCCTTACATTTTTAAAAAATGTCATAAAGTTGTTATTTGCCCCCCCCCCTTACATTTTTAAAAAATGTCATAAAGTTGTTATTTGCCCCCCCCCCCGGAAAAATTCCTAGCGACGCCCATGTCTGTATCATTTATGACTACTTGAGGCTGACTGATGCAGTGGCATTGTTAACAAAACTTGGGAGCTTTTAAGCACAGAGGCTTTGGTGTGCGCCACTACAATTGTACGTCTTGGCCCGTACTTGAGTCACATTATTTATTGCTAAGTCATCCAAAAATACGGTTCACCCCGAAAACTGGCCCAGTACGTAAATACAAACAACCTCAACAACCAAAAAAACTTTACACAGTTAGCCGCTGGTGCCTGGTGCAAGAACTAAATCTTTAATATACCATCACCCCCAACCACCCCTCTCCATTATAGTATTCCGTTACACCCCCCTCCCCTTTGTAGTATAGTATATCACCACCCCCTACCTAATATAATATGCCATCGTACCCATTATAGTATACCATTTCTCCACTCCCCACCCCCTATTATGATACTACACATAAAAATATCAGAACGGCTCCATACAATTATATTAAAAGACCACCCTCCTCCCCCCCCCCCATTATGATACTACACATAAAAATATCAGAACGGCTCCATAAAAGACCACCCTCCTCCCCCCATTATCATACTAATAAAAATATCAGAACGGCTCCATACAATTATATTAAAAGACCACCCTCCTCCCCCCCCCATTATGATACTACACATAAAAATATCAGAACGGCTCCATACAATTATATTAAAAGACCACCCTCCTCCCCCCCCCCCATTATGATACTACACATAAAAATATCAGAACGGCTCCATACAATTATATTAAAAGACCACCCTCCTCCCCCCCCCATTATGATACTACACATAAAAATATCAGAACGGCTCCATACAATTATATTAAAAGACCACCCTCCTCCCCCCCATTATGATACTACACATAAAAATATCAGAACGGCTCCATACAATTATATTAAAAGACCACCCTCCTCCCCCCCCATTATGATACTACACATAAAAATATCAGAACGGCTCCATACAATTATATTAAAAGACCACCCTCCTCCCCCCCCCATTATGATACTACACATAAAAATATCAGAACGGCTCCATACAATTATATTAAAAGACCACCCTCCTCCCCCCCATTATGATACTACACATAAAAATATCAGAACGGCTCCATACAATTATATTAAAAGACCACCCTCCTCCCCCCATTATGATACTACACATAAAAATATCAGAACGGCTCCATACAATTATATTAAAAGACCACCCTCCTCCCCCCATTATGATACTACACATAAAAATATCAGAACGGCTCCATACAATTATATTAAAAGACCACCCTCCTCCCCCCCCCCATTATGATACTACACATAAAAATATCAGAACGGCTCCATACAATTATATTAAAAGACCACCCTCCTCCCCCCCCATTATGATACTACACATAAAAATATCAGAACGGCTCCATACAATTATATTAAAAGACCACCCTCCTCCCCCCCCCCCCCCCATTATGATACTACACATAAAAATATCAGAACGGCTCCATACAATTATATTAAAAGACCACCCTCCTCCCCCCCCATTATGATACTACACATAAAAATATCAGAACGGCTCCATACAATTATATTAAAAGACCACCCTCCTCCCCCCCCCATTATGATACTACACATAAAAATATCAGAACGGCTCCATACAATTATATTAAAAGACCACCCTCCTCCCCCCATTATGATACTACACATAAAAATATCAGAACGGCTCCATACAATTATATTAAAAGACCACCCTCTCCTCCCCCCATTATGATACTACACATAAAAATATCAGAACGGCTCCATACAATTATATTAAAAGACCACCCTCCTCCCCCCCCATTATGATACTACACATAAAAATATCAGAACGGCTCCATACAATTATATTAAAAGACCCCTCCTCCCCCCATTATGATACTACACATAAAAATATCAGAACGGCTCCATACAATTATATTAAAAGACCACCCTCCTCACCCCCCCCCCCCCCCCCCCCCCCCCCCCCCCCATTATGATACTACACATAAAAATATCAGAACGGCTCCATACAATTATATTAAAAGACCACCCTCCTCCCCCCCTACACATAAAAATATCAGAACGGCTCCATACAATTATATTAAAAAGACCCACCCTCCCCTCCCCCCCCCATTATGATACATAAAAATATCAGAACGGCTCCATACAATTATATTAAAAGACCACCCTCCTCCCCCCATTATGATACTACACATAAAAATATCAGAACGGCTCCATACAATTATATTAAAAGACCACCCTCCTCCCCCCCCATTATGATACACATAAAAATATCAGAACGGCTCCATACAATTATATTAAAAGACCACCCTCCTCCCCCCCCCATTATGATACTACACATAAAAATATCAGAACGGCTCCATACAATTATATTAAAAAGACCACCCTCCTCCCCCCCCATTATGATACTACACATAAAAATATCAGAACGGCTCCATACAATTATATTAAAAGACCACCCTCCTCCCCCCCATTATGATACTACACATAAAAATATCAGAACGGCTCCATACAATTATATTAAAAGACCACCCTCCTCCCCCCCCATTATGATACTACACATAAAAATATCAGAACGGCTCCATACAATTATATTAAAAGACCACCCTCCTCCCCCCCCCATTATGATACTACACATAAAAATATCAGAACGGCTCCATACAATTATATTAAAAGACCACCCTCCCCTCCCCCCCCATTATGATACTACACATAAAAATATCAGAACAGCTCCATACAATTATATTAAAAGACCACCCTCCTCCCCCCCCTCCCCCATTATGATACTACACATAAAAATATCAGAACAGCTCCATACAATTATATTAAAAGACCACCCTCCTCCCCCCATTATGATACTACACATAAAAATATCAGAACGGCTCCATACAATTATATTAAAAGACCACCCTCAGAACTCCCAATTATATTAAGACCCCATTATGATACTACACATAAAAATATCAGAACGGCTCCATACAATTATATTAAAAGACCACCCTCCTCCCCCCCCCATTATGATACTACACATAAAAATATCAGAACGGCTCCATACAATTATATTAAAAGACCACCCTCCTCCCCCCCCATTATGATACTACACATAAAAATATCAGAACGGCTCCATACAATTATATTAAAAGACCACCCTCCTCCCCCCCCCATTATGATACTACACATAAAAATATCAGAACGGCTCCATACAATTATATTAAAAGACCACCCTCCTCCCCCCCCATTATGATACTACACATAAAAA
The DNA here is from genome assembly GCA_021962125.1 of Bulinus truncatus. Classification (NCBI taxonomy): domain Eukaryota; kingdom Metazoa; phylum Mollusca; class Gastropoda; family Planorbidae; genus Bulinus; species Bulinus truncatus. The sequence goes on along the minus strand of JAGDYQ010000425.1, from coordinate 213,550 downwards.
TATCAGAACGGCTCCATACAATTATATTAAAAGACCACCCTCCTCCCCCCCATTATGATACTACACATAAAAATATCAGAACGGCTCCATACAATTATATTAAAAGACCACCCCTCCCTCCCCCCCCATTATGATACTACACATAAAAATATCAGAACGGCTCCATACAATTATATTAAAGACCACCCTCCTCCCCCCCCATTATGATACTACACATAAAAATATCAGAACGGCTCCATACAATTATATTAAAAGACCACCCTCCTCCCCCCCCATTATGATACTACACATAAAAATATCAGAACGGCTCCATACAATTATATTAAAAGACCACCCTCCTCCCCCCCCCCATTATGATACTACACATAAAAATATCAGAACGGCTCCATACAATTATATTAAAAGACCACCCTCCTCCCCCCCCATTATGATACTACACATAAAAATATCAGAACGGCTCCATACAATTATATTAAAAGACCACCCTCCTCCCCCCATTATGATACTACACATAAAAATATCAGAACGGCTCCATACAATTATATTAAAAAAAGACCACCCTCCTCCCCCCCCATTATGATACTACACATAAAAATATCAGAACGGCTCCATACAATTATATTAAAAGACCACCCTCCTCTCCCCCCATTATGATACTACACATAAAAATATCAGAACGGCTCCATACAATTATATTAAAAGACCACCCTCCTCCCCCCCCATTATGATACTACATAAAAATATCAGAACGGCTCCATACAATTATATTAAAAGACCACCCTCCTCCCCCCCCATTATGATACTACACATAAAAATATCAGAACGGCTCCATACAATTATATTAAAAGACCACCCTCCTCCCCCCCCCATTATGATACTACACATAAAAATATCAGAACGGCTCCATACAATTATATTAAAAGACCACCCTCCTCCCCCCCCCATTATGATACTACACATAAAAATATCAGAACGGCTCCATACAATTATATTAAAAGACACCCTCCTCCCCCCATTATGATACTACACATAAAAATATCAGAACGGCTCCATACAATTATATTAAAAGACCACCCTCCTCCCCCCCCATTATGATACTACACATAAAAATATCAGAACGGCTCCATACAATTATATTAAAAGACCACCCTCCTCCCCCCATTATGATACTACACATAAAAATATCAGAACGGCTCCATACAATTATATTAAAAGACCACCCTCCTCCCCCCCATTATGATACTACACATAAAAATATCAGAACGGCTCCATACAATTATATTAAAAGACCACCCTCCTCCCCCCGCTTTATGATATTATATATAAATATCACTAGAATCAAGTCAGTAATTATGGGGTTGTAAAGACACCTCCCTCCCCCCCCATTATGATACTACACATAAAAATATCAGAACGGCTCCATACAATTATATTAAAAGACCACCCTCCTCCCCCCCCATTATGATACTACACATAAAAATATCAGAACGGCTCCATACAATTATATTAAAAGACCACCCCTCCTCCCCCCATTATGATACTACACATAAAAATATCAGAACGGCTCCATACAATTATATTAAAAAGACCACCCTCCCTCCCCCCCCATTATGATACTACACATAAAAATATCAGAACGGCTCCATACAATTATATTAAAAGACCACCCTCCTCCCCCCATTATGATACTACACATAAAAATATCAGAACGGCTCCATACAATTATATTAAAAAGACCACCCTCCTCCCCCCCCATTATGATACTACACATAAAAATATCAGAACGGCTCCATACAATTATATTAAAAGACCACCCTCCTCCCCCCCCATTATGATACTACACATAAAAATATCAGAACGGCTCCATACAATTATATTAAAAGACCACCCTCCTCCCCCCATTATGATACTACACATAAAAATATCAGAACGGCTCCATACAATTATATTAAAAGACCACCCTCCCTCCCCCCATTATGATATACTACATAAAAATATCAGAACTGACTCCACACAATTATAACCCAAAAGACCACCCCTCCTCCCCCCCCATTATGATACTACACATAAAAATATCAGAACGGCTCCATACAATTATATTAAAAGACCACCCTCCTCCCCCCCCATTATGATACTACACATAAAAATATCAGAACGGCTCCATACAATTATATTAAAAGACCACCCTCCTCCCCCCATTATGATACTACACATAAAAATATCAGAACGGCTCCATACAATTATATTAAAAGACCACCCTCCTCCCCCCCCATTATGATACTACACATAAAAATATCAGAACGGCTCCATACAATTATATTAAAAAGACCACCCTCCTCCCCCCATTATGATACTACACATAAAAATATCAGAACGGCTCCATACAATTATATTAAAAGACCACCCTCCTCCCCCCATTATGATACTACACATAAAAATATCAGAACGGCTCCATACAATTATATTAAAAGACCACCCTCCTCCCCCCCCATTATGATACTACACATAAAAATATCAGAACGGCTCCATACAATTATATTAAAAGACCACCCTCCTCCCCCCCCATTATGATACTACACATAAAAATATCAGAACGGCTCCATACAATTATATTAAAAGACCACCCTCCTCCCCCCCCTATTTGACGAACATTTTCGATTTTTTTTATTAGTGTTCAAATACGTAAAATGTGCGTTATATAACATTAGTTTAACTACCACCCACCCTCCCTATATAACAAAGGTGTTATGGATCGTTCACATATTACATATAAACTTATAAATAAATAAACGTACCCCCGTACACCTCAGCCTACATAATTTTACTTTCACATGATACAATGTAAGTAGAACGTAAGCAGGATGAATTAAATAGATCATTTGTCACGCCGCCGATATGCACGCATTCATACATAAATAATTAGCTTGGTTCAGAGGTGACCATTTCTAGTTTTTTTTGTTAGTGTTTGTTTACCCGGTGATGATGGTAAGACTGCGAATCCCGATCACAGTGGTTGCGCACCCTTGCCCATTTCTGCCATATGTACAATGGGCGATGCCGTGCATGCGCCACTTCATAGCCGCACAATTTATTCCCCAGAGTGGATGTAGTGTCAAGGACTCGAGACGTAAACGTCTCCTTTATTAATGTAATTCTAAAAACACACACCAGTGTGAAACACACAAGTAATTGGTTGATTCAATCGAAATATTTAGTAACAATTATTATCTTAATAAAAAAAAAAGGAGGGGGGGTGAGAGGGTTGCCATCATTGATCTCCAATGTTTCTTTGACTGTCCCAGTGTAGCACGTCTTTAGTTTAACAGCTAGGAATAACCTTCCCTTGTTTGTATAGATCAGCCATTGGCAAACTACGGACTGTTTGATCCGTTCCGCCCCTCAGTTCCGAGTGAAGCATAGCATTGGACATTAATGTTGTATCTTTTTACATTAATTCTATATTACTTCAACACCCCATTAAATATTTCCATGGTCCGGCCCGCCCCCGTCAATTTTTTTACGAACCCGATTTGGCCCGCGATTCAAAAAGTTTGCCAACTTTACAAACCAATTTCTAGAATTACTTAGCGAATATAGTATGCGTTCTGCAATAGATGTGCCTATCCTATCCATCCCGGTCGTTGTGGTACCCCCATTGCAACAGTTGGTATGCCATTTTGGAGGTTGCACGCTTTAACTGCGTTTTTAAGGGGGTGGGGTGGGTGGGTGTGGACTAGAATTAGACCAGTTGCACATGTCGTCATTTCTTTTGATTCCGTCAAATTGAATCCCAAAACCTGTTGTACTTTCACTGTCTCCGCATTGTTCCATTTTAAACAAATACGCCACATTAAAATCACTACATTTGGCTCATATTTACAGGAAAGAGAGAGATTTTTTATAAGTATATTTAAGAGATACACCAGGATTGGATGATTAGGTGCCGAAGGAAGATTGACGGATGGGTGTGATAAAATGGTTTGGTCAACCGTGGACTGTCTCAAATATTCTCTCCAGTTGTCGTAAATTCACCATTGGGTTTTCTGTGTGTGTGTCCCACGAGTACCGAAGTACAGGCATCCCGTCATCGACCATTATGTCAGTGGTGAGATAATGGGAGCTGGCCATCAACCGATGACATCTTCGTTATCTAACGAGACCATCAGTTCAACTCGTCTAGTCGTTTTAGTTCTTTACGGTGGTTCTCAAATTGAACTACGGAGATATCAAACCTTTATGGTTGTTTTTGTTGCCGTATTCTATAAATATATATATATATATATACACCCATACCTCGCTTTACGGCCTAGATACGTTCCACGAAATTTGGCCGCTAAGCGAAAAGCCGTATAATGAATCAATTATTCTAGTACAAATCCATACACATTCAACGAGATCGGTTCCAAGTTGTTCAAATATGTAACATGGTTTATGATTCAAAATGTATTTTCTATTTTTATTTCATTTAAATTAAAGCTGCATACATTTGTACATAAAATAATAACAAAAAACAATCAACAAAAGTCTATAAACAAAAAAAAACCATGTCATGTTACATAAAATATGAATCTGTTTATTTTTTTTTAAATGAAGACAATGACGAAATGGAAACCTGCAGATCAATGACGTCATCATTTTCCGCTGGTAAGGATGGGCGTGGCTTGCAAAAATTGTCCAACGTTGTTTATCTTGCCTTCTTGTTTATTTCGTTCTTCAATGAGTTATAACAGCTAATGGTTGAGTTAATTCCTTCAGGATCGTTTTCAAGGAGGAGGTTCCCTATCAGCTTCAAGTAGAGCAAGCACATCACGTTCGTTCAAACCTTCCAAAATATTTTGCCTAATTTCAGGAATAAAATTAACTTCTGTATTCAGTGCCGAACTTAGGGGTTTTAGGGCCCATCTTTGGAGGCCCCTGCATTTTGACATTCGACAACATGACATAAGATAATGTACTTTATATTTAATGTACAAAATTGTGGGGGGGGGGCGCCTCAGGCTAAGGCCGGGGAGGGCTTTTGAATTTGGACCCCTCCCCCACCCTAGGTACGCTTCTGTCTGCAACAGTACTTTTTACACATTCTGGCCATATTTTTTTCCATCCATGGTTAATTGTTGTCAATTTTAATTCCTCCCATCATTCACTGATGCTGTCAACAGTTTCCTTGATGTTATAGTTTTTCTAAAATTGAAGATTCACCATCGGTTTCCCTTATGCTGAGTTTACGGAAAGTTCGGTGTAGGTAATGTGCCTTAAAAGTGACTATTACGCCCTTTTCCATTGGTTGGATCAGTGCTGTTGTATTTTTCGGACATCTTCAGATAGTTCGGATAAATTAGGTAGGATGCCCTGGTGCATTATACAAAATAATCAAAATTTTTTCACTTCTGAACAAAAGTGTTTTTTTTTTGGCCGTTATAGCGAAACATTTTAGGCCGTATATCGAAAACGTGCCATAAATGATGAAGGCCGTTTTAGCGAAATGACGTATAACGTGCGGCCGTATTGCGAGGTATGAGTGTATATATATATATATATATATATAAGGACCATCTTCTATTCTTGAATTGTAGCGCGATGAAAACAAAAATCATTGGGAAACGTTTATTAAAATTTGAAGGAAAAAAAACGTTGATGTGATCGATGCAGGATCTACGTATAAACTACTCAAGCTATAGCTTAGGGCCCCTACTTTATTGGTGCCCCCTGTTAGTGTCTGAGTGAGCGATTGTCATATATACTTAAATATTTGGCACTGACATATAATGTCTGGATTTATACATGGCCCCCATATCTCAAAGAGCTTAGGGGCCTTATCAAGTCTAAATCCGGCCCTGGATGAGATGGGGAAAACTTGAAAATTGCGTCAGTCAGATTGTAAGTTGAACTGCCAACAAATCAAACCTTTGTATTTTTGTTGCTGTATTAAAATCTAGAAACATGATTGACTTTGGTGAGATGAAGAAAACAGATTTGGTCAGGGTGTTGAAAGCTGAAAATATTTTCAGAAAATGCCACGCTAGTTAAACTTAATACAAAAAATGTAATATTTTCTTTTATCAGTGCACGACAGTAGTGACATTGAAACGTGTGAATGACCCGAAAGATTTATATGCGTGCGTTTTGTTTATATATTTGTTATGAAGGTCGTTCACACTGGGTACTAAGGCATTGTATCAAATCCTGGGATGTTTTTTTTATCTTTTATCTTGATTAGATATATATATATATATATATATATATATATATATATATATATATATATATATATATATATATATATATATATATATATACAGTCGATTCCGCTTAATTGGGACACATCGGGACCGAGGCTTTTTGTCCCAATTAAGTGGCTGTCCCAATTAAACATACAAATTTATTATTGGCTTCTTGGTTTGGTTTCTTAGAGATTTGTCCCAATTAAGCGGTGTCCCAATTAAGTGGAATCCACTGTATATATATTTGGTTAACAGTTTCAGTAAAGTTACTTTTCTAGTGAAACTGTTCGGAAATTCCATTCAGCGTTAAAAATGAATTGTTTAAATAAATAATTCTTTATTACTGGACGTAGTGATGTTTGATAATTAGTTGTACATTGTTGTTATTACATAAATATTTTCATTTTTTCTATTATTATTTCTACAGAGTTTTCTTTTTTTTTTTCATAACAAGATTTGTTTTGAGAATCAAGGTTTATTTTTTTTTACTGGCATTAAGGCTTATATGTTTACATTGTTTGAAGCATTAAAATGTTCACTATATTTTAGGCAGTCTTGCACTATTTCGTAGTTAAACCACTAAATTACACCCTCATGTATACACACGCTACAGACTGTTTCATTCTTAACACTTTTTAAAAAATACGTTCTGGATGTCAATTCAATATTCAAGATTTTGTTTTTAATTTTTTTTTTATTTTAGGTATGTCACTTATAGTTTATCTAATAAAGATTTAAATTTCGGTCAAAATATTGTTTGCTTGCGAGTCCCTGGGAAAAAGAGTCGAATTTTCATGTATGGTTCTTAAAGCCAAATCCTTTGTAAGTCATTATCTATGCATCCATTGCTACATCAGAAAAGCGAAAGCATGGAATTGTTCGGTCATGTTTCACGTCACGATGCCTTCTTTAAATCTATCTTGCAGGGACACATGAAGGCTGTTAGTCGAGGAGGCGGTCTTAGAAAAAAAAAACACCTAAATACACCGGCGTTTATGGATGATTAAACAATGGGCAGGCAAAAGGAGGTTAGATTAGCCTATGGGCAGGCCAAAACATACCACCGACTTAACGAGTGGCTACGCGACAAAAAGTAGAATGGAGAAACCTATTTACTGCCGTGTCCTCTATAAAATCCTTCCTACCACGAAACCTGCCCAGGGGCTATGAAATAAACATTAGCAAAATAAACATAGGTTTGGGTCAGAAATAATTGGAATGATCTGTTAAACTAAATATTTTTTTTTCTATTAAATACCATTCTCGAACCAATCTTTTTTTTTTCTACTTAAAGAATACAATAAAATCTACTTGTGTTATTAACTATTATCAATCGGTGTGAAATTGCCAGCATATGCATCGTAAATTTTTTTTTTTTGGTTTTCTTACGATTGCTTATATATTTACTTTCGTGAGCATGAAATTTTCATGTATAATCTGCTCAGTTTTTGGCGCCTTATTGCATACTCACCTTTTGTGTCTCGGAATATCAGCAAACATGTCTGGAAAGAAGTTTAATCTAGTTCATTTACCTATTCAAAGTGATTTATTTGATTTAAATGCTAAAAGAAATGCTAAGGAAAAGGTGCATTTAAATGTTGTCTTTAAATGTTGTTCATGTTTAGGAAAGTTCCCTGAAAGAAAAAAAAACACAAAAATTATATATATATATATATATATATATATATATATATATATATTAGAAAAATGTATTTACAAAATCCCCCAATAGTCCACTGAAACCCGCTAGTGAGCACCCCCCCCCCCACCACCCTTGGTGGACCCTGGTCTCTTCGTTGGAAACGCTCTGAAAGCCCCGTTCCCCGACACATTCCCCCCCCCCCCTAAAACGAATCTGCTATGGTCATGGGGGGCACAATGGAAGTCATCTGGAGGCTCGTCAAGTTTAATGGGAAACACACATTATCTGATTTCCGCTGTATTTTTGTGTGATGACACTTACGGAATTCGCCTTGTCCAAATCTTATTCTTCTCGCCCTCAGTATTCACGCTGTTTACATTGTCTCTGTGTCGCTCGCTTGTCTTTTAGATCAGTGGTCAGCAAACATTTAAAAAAAAATTAGAGGTTATGCTGATATATATATATATATATATATATATATATATATATATATATATATATATATATATATATAAGCAATCACGTGCTTTAAGCGAAAAGAAATGATAGAAGTCCTTATTGGTAATTTTTTTTTTAAAGCTACAAACTCTCATCACTGGCATGTATAAATGTGGTAGGCCTACATGGGAATAAAAATGATAAATTTAGAGGTCCGCTGGAATGTAGTGGTCTGGGAGCTCCGAAAGGTTGTCGACCGCTGCTTTAGATAACTGAAAAAGCACCATCGAAATTGAAAGACTCTTGGTTTTAATTTCACCACGGTCTCATTTATTTCCTTTACGCATGGACGCGAGCCATCGACGTCTTTGTTTTATTGTACGTCATTTTGACTTTTAACGCGATCAACTTGTATTGATCAACAGAAACTGAAGAGAGGGGGAAAAAAATCGGATAAATCCATTAACTTCCCTACAGAAGCTTGTTCCTCTCTCGCCAATTATATAAGTTAGACGGTATAAGTTGTGACTGTGCTGTGGCGACATGTTTACTGCGTGGGTGTGTGTGTGTGTGTGTGTGTGTGTGTGTGTGTTGATGATTGTGTAGCGGTTCTTAAAGTGCGGGTCACGAGTTCATTTGAAAGGAGGCGGGGGGGGGGGGTCGCCTTAAAAAAAATTGTAATATTTCACTTAATCAAGAATGTATACTGTTTCTACTACTAACTTGAGCTGTTCTTCTTGTTATCTTTGTTTTTTCTTCGTTCAATACATGCACGTGGGTCCCGAAAACCGAAAAAAAAAAAAACAACAGTTTATCAGTGGGCGACGAATCGCAAAAAGTTTGAGAACTTTTAAAGGAATGGACAAAACTCAGATCATGTTCCTCTGGCTTTGATATTTATTTATTATGTTTTCTTTCTTAAACTCTGACAAGGCGTCACTGTCAGAATATAGGTCGGTATGCGAATGTAAGAATGTATGTGTGTCTGTGTAGATGTATGTGTGTCTGTGTAGATGTATGTGTGAAGCATCCTTCACCATACTGCTGTATATTGTTCACTTGAAAACGTCCTATAGAAGTGATAGATAAGATCTAGCCAAACATATATTGATCAGTAATGTAAAGTCATCTTGTGAAGTCATCCTCGCTCTCTTGTCTGACTCGTGTGTCTCACGGCGTCATTATATCTACAAGTACTCTTCAGTTGTCCTACTCTGCTAGTGACTAGTCTACTGCTATATATGGGTCAAGAAAAGTCAAGAGGAAATTCGTGGAAGGTTACCTTTATTCGCCCTGATTACTTCCTGACACTCCCAAGTTAAGCTGGTATATTACTTCCTTTTTCACGCGGAGGCTATTTCACAAACATGCGTTTACCTTTGCAGCCCTTGCTAAAATTGTGCAAAATGTGTGTATGTTATCAAAATAAAAAATGTTGAGATCAATCTGTCATGAATATGTAATTACATTTACGAACATCGCGGCTAATTTTAGTTTAGGAGAAATACAATAATGAATTAATATCACTATTTGGCAATGTTCTTCTTTAAAATGATGTATTTTTATTAAAAAAAAATACAAAAATAATTAAAAGTCAAATGATAATGTTTACTATTTCTGACTTAACGTCTTATATTTAAAACCACAGAAGCTATTTAATTTTTTTTTTTTAATTTTCGCCATTATTATTATTAAAATCAGAATTCACTTTCGATTGACCCTGGTTTTATCAATGACATAATTATTTATCTATGATTCAATTGTAGTCTTTTTTTTTGTAAATGTGTGTTTGTTATGGCATTACCATGTGTGGTTTCCATGCAGACCATTACACTTGCAAGTGGTCTATAAAAATATGAAACTAAACCATTTTTTAAATTGGTTCAATGGCTAACATTCATTTGTATACTATTAGCGACATATTTCTTATTTTAATGCAGGGTTGTTTTTTTTTTGCATTGTTTTAACTATTAGCTTAATACAATTTATTTTTTGTTTCAGAAATAGTTATTATTGATATGTTAAAATATTTCGTTCACAAAAATTGTATGTAAAGAATGTGTAGCGTATAGACAGTATGTTGTGGCCAAAATAAAGGGTGTGGAGGGGGAGCATAACACACGTTCGTTATTGCTTGTGTGTGTGTGTGTGGTGCATTTCTGATTAGAAGGAGTATTTGATGGCGGCTTAATTTTGTGAATAGTTCCCCCCCCCAGGCTAACTTAACAAATTAGTTGCTGGACGTACGAAGACCAAAGTAAATCGCCTATCATTCCTCGCTCCTAACATACAGTCCTCGCTCCTAACATATAGTCCTCGCTCCTAACATACAGTCCTCGCTCCTAACATACAGTCCTCGCTCCTAACATACAGTCCTCGCTCCTAACATACAGTCCTCGATATCTTCTAACCTGATGGATCGAACTGTGAAAAAAATAAATAAATAAAGTTTTCCGAATGATAAGATAGCAGGGCATAACGTGAATGACCGAAGTGCGAACTGTTTGTTGTACTAGACCGAAGCTTAAAATTACATCAACTGAACCCAAATTGGAATCTGCCCTATGTTTGTTTATGCAGCCATTACATATGAAGTACACATCCAGCGCCTTTCATATATGGATTGGTAAACTAGAGCTACTAGACGACCGCGCCCGCCCCCTTCCCCCCCGTCCCCACCCCCAAAGGCATAAATTAATATCTGACGCAGCGGTGTCCCAGCAAGGACTTTTGACACACAAAAAAAAAATCAACAAAATGTCTGCATAGAACCCCCTAAAATGGCCTAAAGCATATGAAAAGCTATGTGTATATCAATTCCACAATAAACACACCATAGCGCTTCTATTTCCTTGTTTCCTGCTTACTTTTTAGAATTTTTTTTTAAATACATGTAGCCTACATTTATTTAAGAGTCATTCGTTGACTTGTTAAAATGTGAGAAGAGCTAGTAAATATGTGCATAGATTAGCGTCACAATTGTTATTTTATTGAAGTGTTTTTTTAATTATAACATATTTATACACGTTTAATACAGCATATAAATATATATACATAGTATATATTACAGTTAAAGGAAAGAAATATAATGATAATAAAGATAGTTGTTATAAATATACATATTTGCAAATACAACTCATGAAAATTCAATATTAACATGATACATATCGGTAGTTCTTTTACATTTGCTACACAAATGTATCGTTGGCAAAATGAATTGTTGACGTTTGTTGTGATTCTTCTGTATTCTTTTGAGATTCTTCGACGATACATGGTTACCTAAGACATCATTTTTGCCTACAGCAAGTCGCTGTATAAAGAAGTAAAAATATATGCATAATTACTGCGTGGAGTAAATTTATACAAAAATATAAATGAGTGTAATCGGTAGGTGCAGGCCTACTTTGCATTAAATAACATTTCATTGCTGAGTTGTATTGTTATAAAATGGTTAGCGATAAGGCACACTTAATATGAAGTGCTTTGATATAGACCGTTGTCACACAAATTGTACGTCCCTCACATCAATAACATATGCATTAATCACTGTGAATAGTAGGTTGTTAAACATCAGACGAGCTTATTTTGGTTTTGTCGGTCCCCCCCCCTCTTAAAAATGTTACCCCCTCCCCCTTTCACCCGTCTCCCCCCCCCCCCCGGGATTGGGAAACATTGCCTTAGGCAGATACTTGTTTTCATTGTAAACCTTAGCGCATATTTTCCTATGTTTAATTTTTTTTTTTAAAGCATGTTCTATCAAAAGCTTTGAATTACGTTTAGCTGTGTATACAAATTATAATGTACGCCGCGCATTGCGCAAACGGTCATAATACATTAATCTGTACGTAATGAAAGCATGACATGCACTGCTTGGTTAGTCAAGCAAGTGTTGTTTAACATGATGCACCTTATACTGCTGCACACTGGTTACGTGAAGTTACGTCACACCCAGCCATGCCAGGCTTTTCAAAGAGGTCAACGTCTAACACGCGTGGAGTTTTATCAGTCAGGGCCGTGTCGCCCCAGTTTAAATTCGCTCGCCTGTCTGTATACCAGGCTAAAAGTGTGTTCGCAAATTGTCGTCACAATTGGCTTGTTACGCAGCGATGCCCCATCATGCTGATAGCAAGGCTGCCAATCTGGATATTTTTTAAAAATCCTGAACATAGATATTTTTTTTTTGGAGAAATCTAGATATAATAAAATGTTATCATATAATATATCTGGATAAATTTTATTTCGTCTTATATTTAAAAAAAAAATCTATTATATATGTAGTATAGTCGCAGTATCTTTCAAATATTACCTGGATAATTCTTCAAGAAAATAGTTGGCAATCTGCTGACTAAATCTTACTCCCTCTAATCTAGACTTTGTATTTTAAAGGTATTTTAAAGGTACTTGTATCGAAACAAATTTTTTTTATTACAAAAGTTCCCCCATACAGGCGCATTCATTGGCGTAAATATGGATGGGCAGAGGGGGGCGCTTCGCCCTGTTGGGCACTTAGCCACTAACGAGGGGCGGCAATTTCACCTTTTTATTTATTTTTTGACAGTGGACTGGAGCGGACATAGGTGTTATACTATCATAAATCAGGATAAGCCATGGGCTTGTAGTAATAAATGCGTTACTTCAGTTCGGAGGGCGCTGAATTTTTTGCGGTAGGGCTGCCCTGGTATTAAGTGTACCATTATAAATATTAATATACACAGATATATATTCGATGTATCTATGGGTACACTTAATACCAGGGCATTATAAATTATTAATATACACAGATATATATTCGATGTATCTATGGGTACACTTAATACCAGGGTATTATAAATTATTAATATACACAGATATATGTTCGATGTATCTATGGGTACACTTAATACCAGGGCATTATAAATATTAATATACACAGACATATATTCGATGTATCTATGGGTACACTTAATACCAGGGCATTATAAATTATTAATATACACAGATATATATTCGATGTATCTATGGGTACACTTAATACCAGGGTATTATAAATTATTAATATACACAGATATATGTTCGATGTATCTATGGGTACACTTAATACCAGGGCATTATAAATATTAATATACACAGACATATATTCGATGTATCTATGGGTACACTTAATACCAGGGCATTATAAATATTAATATACACAGATATATATTCGATGTATCTATGGGTACACTTAATACCAGGGCATTATAAATTATTAATATACACAGATATATATTCGATGTATCTATGGGTACACTTAATACCAGAGTATTATAAATTATTAATATACACAGACATATATTCGATGTATCTATGGGTACACTTAATACCAGGGCATTATAAATATTAATATACACAGATATATATTCGATGTATCTATGGGTACACTTAATACCAGGGCATTATAAATTATTAATATACACAGATATATATTCGATGTATCTATGGGTGCACTTAATACCAGAGTATTATAAATTATTAATATACACAGACATATATTCGATGTATCTATGGGTACACTTAATACCAGGGCATTATAAATATTAATATACACAGATATATATTCGATGTATCTATGGGTACACTTAATACCAGGGCATTATAAATTATTAATATACACAGATATATATTCGATGTATCTATGGGTACACTTAATACCAGAGTATTATAAATTATTAATATACACAGATATATATTCGATGTATCTATGGGTACACTTAATACCAGGGCATTATAAATATTAATATACACAGATATATATTCGATGTATCTATGGGTACACTTAATACCAGGGCATTATAAATATTAATATACACAGATATATATTCGATGTATCTATGGGTACACTTAATACCAGGGCATTATAAATATTAATATACACAGATATATATTCGATGTATCTATGGGTACACTTAATACCAGGGCAGCCCTACAGAAAATTCAGCGGGCATTCGAATTGAAGTAACGAATTTATTACTACAAGCCCATGGCTTATCCTGATTTATGATGTCCCTGTAAGGATGAGATGAAATCTCATAGATTCCATAAACCACTCATAAAAATAAACAAGTTCCCTTCTTAGCCCTAACGGACCATCGGGCAGATGAAGTGTAGAATATGAAGGGATTTTGTGGTTAGCACAACGCCCAGCCGCCTTTACTTCCCCAACTTAAGTCATGTACCCATTTAAAGCTGGGTGGACTTGTGGGACGACTTTGCACCAAATTCCACCTGGAAAAATTTCATGGGCCTCACCGAGGATAGAACCCAGGTTGACAGTCGAGTATCTACACCACTCGGCCATCCGTCCCACCTATAAACCACTAATGGGACAGTTTTTATGGTGCCCTTCTTTCATCCCAACCATAGCCGATAGTGCAATGGGTTATGGAGGCACCACGGGAGATATTGTGGGAACTTTCACCGTAGATCGACAGTCGAGCGTTTTAACCCACGACCATCCGTAAATAAATATTGCTCGCCTAAATGGGACAATTTTTAGTTTTTTTTGTATTGGCCTTGTTTCATCCTCACCACAGCCGGGAGTGTAATGGCCATGGAGGCACCACGGGAGACATGGAGGGAACTTCAACCATGACCTGAAAAAAATCTCTTGGTTCTCACCAGAGATCGAATCAGGGGCCCTCATGTCTAGCAATTTACCACAGGCTTATTCTGATAGAGATAGAAACATGCATTGCTCAATTCAAATATTTCACGTTTAAAATCAGAAAATAGATAATTTATAATTTAATTTTTTCTTTTTTTTTAATTCCTACTAAATGTAATGAAAAGTTTTTATGCCTGTTTAGTTAAACATTTCTTTCTTTTTTTTTTTAATACAATTACAAAAAATCTTTACATTTTTTCCTCAGGGCGTTTTAGAACTAAGTCAGCTCAGAAAACTCACTAATTACGCACCTATTTTCTTTGTCCGAGTTCCACCCCCAGGATCTCGCACAGTAGATACAGACCCTCCAGATGGGGCCCCAGGAGATTCTTCATTGTCCCCTGCTTTCACAGGTCAGAACTCCAGCAGTGATAATCAGCCATCTTCAGATAAATCACAGCAGCTGCCCCAGTATACCTCTACGTCTTCAACATCTTCTCACTCTGGCAGTCCCGGAGCCAGCCCCTCCAACAAGCACATCTCATTTGTCCACGAGCATTTGAAAAGACTTGGCTTCTTAGAATGTGACCCAGATCTGCACCCATACAAGAAATACTACTGCGATGTCGAGTGTGTCCTGATAGAAAACTTCACAGACTTTCACCCCAAGTTCACGTCTTTCACCAAGAGTATGCTGCAGTGCTACAGCGTGAATGCAGCCTCAGTGCTGAACAACTCCCACACCCGCTGCCTCAATATGTTCATTCTGTCTGCATTTGACATGGCTAGGGACATACTAATCACTCCCAAAAAGCTGGAGTTCGCAAAGGAGAAGGAGGAAGAGTTGTATAAATCTCTGCTGAAGATATCTGTGTCAAAACTGGATGAAATCAAGGAACTGATTGCCACTACTATTTCATTTATCAAGAGCTGTCTCATTGGGGAAGCAGCAGAGTTTGAGTTTATAGGTGGGAATTTTTCAAATAATTTATTTGTAAAAAAAAATATTTTTTTAAAGTTGTTTTAAAAAAAAAAAATCAGCAATTGATGAAATAATTTAAATGTATTCATTTTTACATCTGAAGAATTTTTTTTTATCCACTCTGAATAACCATTGTAGGAAATTAATTTAAGAAATATAATTTGTAAAATCCTTAATTTAAACTGTTTGACTATTATCTTACTGTTTGTATGGAAACTTTCCATTTATTGTGACATTCATTTTATTTAGCCGTATTGCTTACCGGAATGTATTTATATAATCTCAATAGAAAAACGTAAAAGGAAAGAAATATATTGATAATAAAGATAGTTGTTATATATAAATAAATAAATATATATATTCATTGGTTTGTTTGGTAATCACAAATAGGCATTGAACTGGATAGAAATGGAGGTGTTAGCACTGCCAGAGAACTGCAGGCATGTACAGAACAGATCAGAGAAATGGTGCTGGGTCGCCTGAATCATGCTGTTGCTGGTAAACTGGTCAGTTCAGTGGATATATTGAGAGATTCATACACAGGTAAGTGACAAGAGTGAGTAATTTTTCATCTTGGTTTTGTTCTTTTAACAACATGTTAAAGGAAAAAAATATTTAATTTATAAAAAAAAAATATTCCTGAAACTGCCATAAAGTTATTATCTTATTTTGTGTTACCATGTTGACACTCTACTATCTGTATTTGGAAAAAGGAGCAAATTCTTTCCTTTTTTTTCTACTCATCCTACTTGGAATTGTTCCTTTTTGTTCATGTATGTTTCCTTGTCTTTTAATATTTTAATTTTATTTTTTGCATAGAGCATGGTGTTCACCGAAGCATGTTAAACAAATATGTTTTCTTTTAAACTGTTGATGAAAGAATTTATTTATGAGGCAGAGAATATTTTTTTAAAATGCTTAAAATATAATGCTTTACTATCTGTTCTTCCCCGTTATAACTGTTTCAAAATTTAAAAACTTGTATATTTTAATAACCGTTAAGATGTAGAACTGACATCAGTTTTGACGTCATTACCCATATTTTATAAATTCTACATTGCTTATAACAGTCTTTTTGTTGGGTTGTTTTTTAAGCAAAAATTATTCCATTCAATCAGGGACTTTAACAAGATGTCTTGAAAGTCTTGAGACGTTGGACAAAGATAACCCAGAGGGATCTAAAACAACTGATGCGTTAAAGCAGGTGACATAACTTGATCTTTCCTTTCTAAAAGTTTCTATGAAACATATATCTTACTGCACCTATTTTTTTCTGCATATTGCATCTTTTTTTTTTTTGTTTTAAATTGTGTGTATATTTATATTTAGAAAACGTTAATATCTTATGAAAAATATTGTTAAGTTGTTTTTCATTTTAAAATGTGAATAGTAATTTGACAGAATATATTGCCTATTTAAATTTCATATGAATATTCAATATTTGTTCATCAATTATTCTCATTAAAATGGACATACACATGAATTTCAAGCTTCAAATGTCCGCAATCTGAAATGCAGATTTTTACTCTATCATGTATCATAAATGTTAGGTTCAACCGTAATATTCAGTTTTATTTATAGATTTATTATGATTTTCACATATTATATTGAGTTTATTTTCTGTGAGGTGCACACAATAAGATAAAAAAATATTTTATACAAGTCAGCAAATTGGACTGATCTGCATTTGTTATACTGTGATACTTCAGGTTATATAGCTCTAAACGTTTGTAGCCCCAACATTCAAATCAATGAATAAATACAATCTGTTTCAATATGAATCATTCTTTATTATTAACATCAGGTTTTTTTTCACCTGACAAACATCAATGAACACATGTGCTTAGTGTATTAACTAAAGAGATAGAAAACAACACCGAAAATTGAATGTAAAAAAAAAATTTAGTCTTTCCTACCAAGAAAATGATTGTGGGAAATGTGTCACTTTCTTCAGTATTCTGAATCATTTGTTTCAGGGATTTCTTACCGCTATTTCTTGGCAGCTGACTGGGAATCTTAATGCAGTGAAATCTATCAATTTAAATTTGTTGCTTTCTTTGCTGGGCTATCACGTTATCATTCATTAGGTTAACTGCCATGTTAGCCACAAGTTGTTTTTATTTTTTGGATGATGGCTCATCAAGTCTGGTCACTTGCAAATTTCTTCAATCCTGGCAGTTGAAATGGTTACTGGCTCCTTATCCTCCAACTATGTCTTAAGTTTTACTGCGTAGCCTTAATTTGTACTGTACGTGATCATCTCTATCCAATGTTAAACCTTGCTGTCATTCGAAACCCACATCACTCTTTATTACCTGAGGTTCCAGTGTAACACTACTATATATCTTGTTTTTTTCTAATGAATACACATAAACCAAGGTTGGCTGTGCTTGTGGTTGATGACAACTGCATTTTGTTTTTATCTGTATGAAAAAAGTCACTTTAACACAGTTTGATAAATAAATATAATAAAAGTAATAGAAAAAAAAAACAAGATTAAATAGCTACCTTTGGCCAACATTGTCCTACATTTGAAGGTAGCTGCTAATTAAATCTCATTGTGAAAACAAAAGTTCTTTTTTAACTTAATCACTTGTTTTCATGTGGGAGATTTTTTGATTGGTTACTTCAGTGTGTAATTTGATTGATTATTATTGTTGTACAATTACGAAACAGACTGAATGAGTTTGAATGTTTAAATGTTGTTTTTTTTGCTTGTTCTCCTCAGATATTAAATGCAGCTTACACTGTGGAAATTACTGTCAGATCCAGTTCAACATTTATTAAAAATATTCTGGAAAAAATGAAACAAGTAAGCTTGCCATTATCATGCTGGTCTGCTAGTAGATTTCCCTAAATGTCTTTTTGTTTTCAATAATTTATCTATATATAGCACCTTGTATTTTTATGTAATTTTTTTCTTCCACTCAACCGATTATCTACTTTCCTAATTTTTTTTTTTTTAAATGCATTTTTAAAACACAGAAAGAAGCTGAAAATAAATAGCATTTTCAGAAGTCATATACATTTATTTTATTCATAAATTTCATTTGCCACTTAACAAGTTTAGTCTTGGGGGACTTGAGACACATTGTTGTGGAAAAGTCTCTCCATTCTTTACATTGCAGTCAGTCCATTCCATAATGTTTGCAATCCAATTCTTTTTAGGGAAGATTCTCTTCAATGCCTCCCTGAAGAGTACCCTGCATTATAGTTTTGCTCAGGGTACTGTGGCTTTAGACGTGCCTGAACCAATTTTTCACTGTAGCCAGGAGTGGTAACAGAGAGCCCAACTTGCTGCTAATCATTTTCTTGACGTAGGATTAGGTCTTATGTTCCATGCATGAGATTTGGAGCAGTTTTCTAAAGGACCTGGACTTAATGCCTGTATCCTTCCTGCTTTCTAAGTATGTATTGTTCAAGAATCACATCCATCGAGCAAGATGGGTATTACCTAAGATTTGTACATACTGTGCTTGATACCAAAACTAATGGCCTTTTCAAGATCCTGTCAAGTCGGGTCTTGGTAGCTGTTGTGATTCTAGTGCAAATTTCAGTTTCCATCCTTATGGAGAGCATTGAGCTCAATTACAGGTTTGGTTGTAAGGTCTTGGAGCTCACTATTTCATCCTCCCTTCAGGTCTTTATCATCAGCAATGTGCAGGTTACATTTGGGTCTCCCACCTATCAGAATTATTTGGTGGTCTTGAAGTGTCTGCTGCATAAGCTTCCATTTTGTTACTTATAAGCACATCACAGATTGTGTGGTTATAGAGGACTTGTACCAGTCTTTCTAAATAAAATACCCCATGACCTAAAACAGGCCATCATGCCATCATTTCAAAAGCTTTCTTGAAATCAATGAAGTTATAATAGTGATCTTTGAGCATAATGATGAGGCTGATGGTTCAGTAGTTCTAACACTTTTTAAAGTTTTCTTTCTTCTTTGGAAGTGGCATAATAAACTATAGCACCGGCTGGCTCATGACCTTTTGTTTACTGTTGTGCCGGAGAATGCTGGTGTCAGATTGAAGATTTATTTAAACCTGTCAAATCAGTTTATTATCATGTTTTCTGATAGAATTTTGTAAAATATAACTTACGGTCTTGATTAAAATACAGAAGCAACTTAGCATATTGAAATATTTTGAATAATGAAGATAGTATTGGAGACTCAATTTTATAGTTACATATGTTTGCCAACTATCATTTATATCAAACATAATCATTATTATCCTTTAGTTTTTAATCTTAATATTCCAAGCACAATTACTCTAAAATTCAAGTATAAAATATTGAATATATAATTTTTCATTGTTTGCCTAATCATTGCCATATTTTGATTTGAATAATGTGATGCAATTATTGCTTACAATAATTAATCGTTAGTTTGGATATAGAAATTGATATATCTGTATTTATAATAATCTGAACCTAGATTGCTGGGCAATGATTTTTTTTTTAATGAATGAGTAATATTCTAATATTGAGAAAATAATTGTTTACCGTAAACAGCTAGTTCAGTCGATGCCATGGAAAACTTCTCCAGTCATTGACCGTGAATGGAAGAAAAAAGTGGCTACTGACATGTTAAATAATCTAAGTGAATCAAGGTGAGATAGCGTATTTGTGGAAAATATTACTTAACAATACCGTTAATTCATCGTCACTGTTGAAACCATCTGCCTGCCTTTTTTTGTGGAGGTAGTTAAGTTATTGGTGTGCATGATTTGTTTAGCATTCACAGTTTTTTTTAACTGGAGAGTTATGCCATCACCTTTCATTTCAACAATTTTCTTCGTGGTAAACTTTAAAAAAAAATATTATTTGTATTAAATGTTATTTAATATGCTCTGTATTTGTAGCTAGTCTGTTTGCATGTAAGCATTAAAAGTAGAAGAAAATGTCAATAAATAAACAGTCATCCATTTTATATGATATTTTTTTATGTTAATTGGGTGCCAAATTAAATATAATATACAAATAATGCAGGACTTAAAAGTAAATCTTCCTATTTAGATTTATAAATTATAAATAGAATTAAAATTATATTAATAGTAATCATTATGAAGGAATTTGTCTGGCATCTATAATATGTAATAAAAAATATTCCTTTTTTTTTTTCAGATTAGCTAAAAGTATAGCATCTCAGATCAAAGAACGTCTCAATAAATCCCACGATTCATTCATCAATGCTTTGAAACAGCTGGAGCAGAGACACAATGGAAGATTAGACAAAATAGAAGAACATCGTCTGAAGCTGCGGAAAGTTCATGCACCTCGACTGGCCAAACTGGCACTGGAGAGCACATCGCTAAAAGATTTAATTCTTCATAGTGAGTGACATTGATAGACAGCCAGTTGGTTAAAAGATAGAAATAGCTGCGAAAATTTTTAATAACTTTATTCCTGAGATATTCTTTTTTTTTTAAATAAAAATTAAAAAGTGAATTCATAATTGTTGCACAAAACACATTGAAGTTGTTATTAACCATCTACAATACTACAGTGTTTCAATTAAATAAGAAACCTGAGTAACTTTTATCAATATCTGAAACTATTTTTTAAATGACAGGTATGCCATTGATGGGAAGAGAAATTGGCCGTGGTCAGTATGGAGTTGTGTATTCTTGTGACAAATGGGGAAAATATTCTCCTTGTGCCATTAAATCTGTTGTGCCACCAGATGATAAACACTGGAATGACTTGGCCTTGGAGTTCTTCTATACAAAGTGAGTTTAACAATCATGAAATTAAACAAATGAAGCTGAGAGTCAAACTAACTCTCTTTTATAAATATACTAAATTATTTTCTTAAACATTTTTACTGTCAGTATTTTCTACCTAATTTAAAAAAAAGTTGTATTCATGTATACTTGAATATACTTTTTTATCAGTTGTAAATATTAAATAATGGGTATATTTTTTTAAAATATAAACTTTCTCAGCTATTGTGACAAATTAAGGCAAAAATATGAGCGGATAAAACATTTTTTGATTTACAAATAGAAAATTAAAACATTTTTTTTATGTAACTTTTTTTGGTGCTTATCTTTGCTATTAATTGTTTTCTTCCAGAAACATTTCTGAGCATGAGCGCATTGTGATGTTACGTGGATCTGTCATTGATTACAAATATGGTGGTGGTACATCGCCTGCTGTTTTGTTGGTCATGGAGAGATTACAGCGAGATCTCTACACAGCGATAAAACAAGGTCTAGATTGGATAAGTAGGTTAGTCCATGCGTGCCCAGTTATTTTTCCATAGTTTAATTTGTGTTGAATTTTATAGCCATGGGATAATATAAATAAAAATCAAATAACTAGAAATTTTACTTTAAAACCTAGTTTAAAGATTTTCAACTTAATAATATCTCTATATTTATAAATGTGAACTTCTGTATGAATGCATTTCTGTCTTATTTCTTGAACAAATCATACTATTAAAAATAGAACGAGAGTATAGTTGGGGGGGACATATTGTGCTTGGATGTAATTGTTGATCACATGACTCTTTCTTACATAAAATGACATCTGCGTGTAGCCTTTATAATTCAACCAATAAAAATTAGTACATGTATTATACTCTTCACGAACAGTAAAAAACCACTGCCCTAATGGCACATATACCAAATGTCTTCCACCCATTTAAATAAACAGATGATACTTACACACATTACACAAACAAATAGTACAATTGGCTGTGGACACAAGACCTTAATGCTGTCCCATACAATACAGCATGAGGCATGTACAGTAGTAGTTGTCACCTGAAATCTCTTCTTTTATCTACAGACTTCAGGTGTCTATAGATGTTGTTGAAGGTCTACGCTACTTACACAGTCAGGGGCTGGTCCACAGGGATGTAAAATTAAAAAATGTTCTGGTAAATATTCTCTTCTTTCACCTCTTCTTTTTTTTTGCTTGTGTTGTACATTAACTTTGATTTTAATCCCCTGTTCTGCTGATTTTTTTTTTGTTCGGTTTTAAAAAAAAAAGTCGTTCTCTGGTTTTCCCCTGTCATGAAACTTAAGAAATACTTTCCATCACTGAAAATAAAATAAAATTGGGTACTGTGTGAAATTACTTTTAATATTATAACTTTGTGTTGATATGGTTAACAAGTAAACATTGTTGATTAAAAACATTATTTTAACCATTAAGAAAGCCTGTTTGTTAATATTACACTGCCATGGGAACTGCTGACAGTAAAGGTGTTGTTAACTTAAACTGAAGCAATTTATTTCCCTTCATCATACATTTTCCATCATATTTTACAATAAATCAGAGCCTTGATTTTTTTTTTAAGCTGTTAGTTGGTGGTACTGTTCTATTTTTTAAATCAACTAGACATCTATGATGCTGAAGACATTATGTCAATTTTCTTACTTGACCACCTTAAAAATTAAAAAGTTTCTTTTTTTATTTACCGGTAAAAATAAACTGCATTGACCTAAACATTTTTCAATTAATCAGAGTCTTGATTTTTTTTAGCTGTTCTATTTTTTAAATCAACTAGACATCTATGATGCTGAAGACATTATGTAAATTTTCTTACTTGACCACCTTAAAAATTAAAGTTTTTTTTTTTTTTATTTACCGGTAAAAATAAACTGCAATGACCTAGATATTTTTCAATTAATAAAATGTACCTTTCATTGCTGTATTGTAGATACATTTTAGTCGTGTTAGATCCCCATGCTGATTTGATTTTTTTTATCTCTTTTACATTTTTTTTTTTTACATAGCCACAATAATGCCAGGACTATTTTATTAACATCTTCCCACCATCTCAGTGGTAACGAGGACACAATAGATTAGGGCTGGGCAAACTTTTTTGGCTCATGGGCCACATTGGGTTCATTAATTTACAGGGCGAGCCAGACCCAGTGCAGATTGATTGAGTGTTGATGTGAACTAATATAAATTCAATGTAAACATCATAACTTAAAGGGCTTCCGCTCTGCATCACTCTGAAACGTGTGGTGGGCGGGATTAAACTGTTTGACTTGCCAGATTGGGCCCACACGCAGTCATTTTGCCCATGGCCGTAATAGATACTGAAATGGTGGGTACCTGATCGTGTTTATCTCAGGAACTTTTAGTGTCTTTTTTATAAATAATATTGGTTTTGTGATGATGGGCAGTGCTAGTCGGCTGCACTCAGAAGGATCTAGTCATATCCGGATCAAATAGTATAATTTGAGATGAATGAGATATTTTCAAAAGTTTTTTTTTTTTGTTTTTGTCTGTTTCAGCTGGATCGGGACAATCGAGGGAAAATCACTGACCTAGGTTTCTGTAAGCCAGAGGCCATGATGAGCGGAAGTATTGTGGGAACTCCGATCCACATGGCACCAGAGCTCTTCACTGGTCACTATGACAACAGTGTAGATGTGTACGCATTTGGAATTCTTTTCTGGTACGTTTGTGCTGGGCATGTCAGACTGCCTAACTCTTTTGAGCAATGTGCCAACAAAGACCAGTTGTTTCAGTCCGTGAAGAAAGGTTAGTTTTTTTTTGTTTTTTTTTTACATTTGTTTTTTTGCAGGCTTTATAAATTGTTTGTAATTTTCTTTACTATCAAAATCTATATGGCTTGTTTTAAAAAAAATGTTAATTTGTCTTTCTTTTAGAAAAAATTTAATCAGTTATCTAAACACCTGCTTTATTTCATTTTACATTAAAAAAAGGTCTTCGACCGGAAATGCCTTCAAATACATCGCAGGAATGCTGGGAGTTAATGCAGGGCTGCTGGGAAGGTGAACCCAGCAGAAGACCCTTCTTTGGAGATGTGGAAGATTCTCTCCAAAGGATCCTGGAAAAATACAAATCCAAGTTGGCAGCATCAGCTGAGAAAAAGAATGGAACTCCGGAAAAGAAGAGTCGTGCTCCACACTCATCTCCCCGCCACACTAAAAAAATCTATCCTAACCGATAAAGATTTAGACATTTTATGAAGTGCTTCTGTTGTTTTGTTTATTGAAAGCTATGAAACCCTTACGCTACAATTTGAGGACTGCTGCCGAGCAATAATAGTATTTTTGTGATAAAATGCCCACCAGCTTTATGATTATGATCTTCCATGCGATGAACTTGAATAAACTGTTGTGAACTTGTGATCTCCACTGTAAAACTTTGCATGCTGGATATATTTGTACATTGATGCTGTGAACCTTTTTTTTTTTTTTTTTTTTTGCTTTTAAAAATTGTATATAATTTGTTACTGAACGTGAGAAATGAAAACATTTTCTTGCCGTTGTCCACATCACACTGCATGTCAGTTTATAATTTATAACATTTTTAGATATTCACTTTCTTTTATTAAATAAGGCTGTGGGTGAATGCAGGGAAAATGAAATTTTTTTTTTTTTCAAAGAGCTTTGGTTACCAAAGAAATGATATTATGTTTTTAAAATGTATCCCTCTCTCCATATTTATATATATATATATATATAGGTCATTAGATTTTGTACAATTACCTGTTGGTCATTAGAAGAAGCTGTTCACTTTGCAGATATCCTGTTTTTTTAATGCTTCTTCCTTAAAATAATCTATACCTAGTTACCTAAAAAAAAAAAAAACACATATACTAAATATTTTAATTCAATATGTTTTAAAACTTGTGCTCTTTATTAAATGTCGAAACAATTAATAGCTGTCAGAAGTAATGGATAATAAAAATAAAATTATGATGTACATCCAGGCCAGCTTGGGTGAGTTTAAACATTTAGTTTTGTGTGTAATACTTTTGTGATGGTATTGGTGATACTCTGAAAATACAAAAGTGTGAATAATCAAGCTGACTTGATGTGGTTAGGCAATGTAAAATATTTTAAAAAACAAACATTCCTTGGATATTTTTTCCTAAATTTTTAGTACCATTGTATTACAACATACATGTACCATCAAAAGTCAAATTGCTGTTTATTTTAAAAAAAAAAATACTTAGAATTTCAAAACAGAAATGTATTTATTGTTTTTTGTAAAATCACTGGTTATCAACAAAAAAGTAAACTAGTGTTAACAATATCACCAAAGCTTCAGAGTAGGTGTAAGTTTCTGGTACAAATGGGCTTTAGTAATAAGATGCATTGAAAGGTTTTGGCTGGCTTGAAATGTGAGCTGCTTAAGAGTATGTCGTAAAGCTTTGCTGATGTTGTACAATGTTCACTGTCTGATGTCAAGTTTGTCATTTAAAATTTCATTCAAAAAACAGATTATCAGCATTAATTAAAATCTCTTTTTATTAAACAAAAACCTCTGTCTTTATTCCCTTTTTACGAATGAGTGTTGGTCAGTTTAATAAAGATCAATGATCACTAAATATTATTCAATTACTCCCAATTTTTATTTTTTTTACACACTGTATTTCTAAATGAGTTTATCCCTGTTTTGTTTTTTTTTTTTTTACATTTTTATACTGCTAATATTAGAAATAACATGATTTATTTCACTTGTTTCTGTTCTGTGCATGCTTTATAGAATTACGTTTATGTCACAGGTGAGAGCAGAGCCATAGCCAGTAGCTATTGTGGCCCCCCCCCCCCCTGTAAGAGTTAAATTTTTTGGCGCCCCGTTACAAATGTGAAAAGTGAAAAAAAAACATCTAGCAGTCCTCTTTCAGCACCCTTCCTAGTTTTGGAGCCCTGTGTAGTACCCTTCCTACTCTACTTGATGAGAGCTATGCTATTATGTTAGGCTTGGTTTAAAAATCTTCATTAAGAATTTTTCAAAACCAATCCTAAACATTTAACCCGAAGTCATTATTGAACATCAGTATGCTTTTATTTTTTTAAATTTTTTCTCAATTGAATTAATAATTTATGAAATTGATATAGGAGTTAGGTATCAATAATAAATTGACAAGATTTTATTATTATTATGAAAAGGAATACTTTTTGCTGTGTAATACCTAGGTAGCATCTGTAATTTGCTGCCATATTTGCATACTTTAATGATTTGATGAAAATTGTACATATATTGTGGATTCGAATTTGTTTTTACTGAATGTAATTTATTTTTGTTAAGTTGAGCAAGAAACAAATTACATTTTTAAAGTTCATTTTATAGGTAGCCCAATAACTTCAGATGGATTCAACTGGACTTCATTGTGGTACTTCAGTGGTCCTTCAATGGTCCTCAAAGAAATTCAAGGTTGTCTCTTTATATTATTTTTAGATTGAGATTTCGCCATCCAGTGAAAAAAAAGACTTAGAATTCATTTGCAAATAACCCAGAGTTTATGCTTGGTGACATTTTGATTGTCCCTCTGATACTGCTTGACGTTCATTTTATGACATTGGGCCCTAGTTTGAGAACTACTTTAATATACAACAGTTCATAAGCCAGATCATTTTGGTGCGGCCACATAAGTCCTGTGGTTCTCAAATGGCCATCACATCTTCAGCTTATCTGCCGAAGTCCAATAGGTCGGGGAGACCAACATCTCATCCTAAAAGGGATCCAGTAAGCTAGCAATGTGTCATTGTTACTGAGCTTTGATATCTTCTTCCATATAATAATAATGTCTATTTCTTCATTCTTTCTCTCTAAAGTACTAGACTGATTACATTGTTAGGATTAACTAATGCATTGACTGCTCTATGTGTCTTACTAACATTTACACTTTTTTTTTTTAATCAACTAGATTTTGAGCATGTGTTAAATGATATAGTTGATCTTATAAATCTGAGATTTTGAACAAAAGTTGTCTAATCTTGTGTTTATAATTCATTACTTTCTTTTTTTTTTAGAAGACTTTTTTTTTTTTTTTTGTATTTTGAAGTAAAAGTTTTTTTTGTACAAGAAAACATTTTTTCAGAAAAATTTTTTATTATTGATTTTAAGAGTTTCTATTTTGACCAGAACATTTTTTTTTATTGGTGCACCATATCCCAGGAATTTTGTTTTTTCTAATCTTATGTCAACTGATAAATTAAATTTTGTATAGCTTAGTGACATTACTTCAATTAGTTTCAAACATTGTTTTCCAACTTTGCTGCAAAGTTCTAAATCTCTCTTTACCGAAGAGTGTTACAGTTCTGAAATATTTAACATGTTGTTAATTATCAAAAAGTAAACAATGGCACTGTTCATTGTTTTAAATTCAACAATCTATTTATGTTTTTCATTCTCCGTTAATTTTTATTACACCATGCAGACTTGTGAAATAGAATTTTTCAATTCTCTTTTTGTACTTTTTATTGTTATTCACTGTCATACAGGGTTTTGTTTTTGTTACAAGGAAATTCAAATTTTTATAATTTTTTCCTCTCATTTTTTATTTTATTTGTTTAAAAAAATCAACAAATTATGTTGATTTTTTTAGACAGATTACCATTTTGAACAAAATTTTTGAAATGGAAGCTATTGAACATTGTTAAATATAATCAAATTATTTTTATTTAAAATAAAAAAAATTATTTACCTTAGTTCTGTATGAAAAAGTTGTTATCAAATTAGTTGTCACATTCTAGGACACTACTGTCCATGTCTAGTCATTGTTACATACATAACCTGCTGTATAAGTTTGTAGAATATTTTTAACTTTTAGGAGAATGATGTCATGAGTATTTTAATTTTACTTATCAATATAAAAATTGAGCATATATCTTTAGAAGTTGACATGATTAAAAAAAATTGTAAATCATTTTTGTACTAGTTTTTTTTTTTTTTACTGGCTTAAGATTAATACTTTTTTAGCCGTGGCATGTTAAATTTTACTATTTGGTCTATTACACACAAAAAAACTGCATTAATCTTTATATATATAAAGATGAAAAAGGTCATAGCTGAAGATGTATAATAAAAAAGTCATAGTTGTGTTTCAGTAGGAGTTCTTTTTTTATATTGTCTTCTGTTATAATATAAAAATATGATTCTTACTTAAGAACAATATCTTTTTATTTTAATGGTTCTATCAGATATAAATTACTGTGAAACTCATTGAGATATAAATAGTTCCTTCCCTAACCCCTCCTCCCCCTCCCCATCTGGACCCGTAAAGTATAGAGCTCATGTTTTCTGTCACCACATTGCTCAGCTGCCTTTACTTTCCCAACTTAAGCCAGGTATCCATTTAAAGTTTGGTGGAATCGATTGATGTGACTTAAACCAACATTAACCAGGACATGGAAAAATTTCCTTGGTTTTCACAGAGGACCGAACCCGTGTTCTCAGGTCAGCAGTTGAGCACCCTACACCACTCTGGCATCTGTCCCTCCATTCAAAAGTAGCTCCACCAATATTCTGATATATATATGTAAATAAACATGCACTTAGTTGCTTTTTGCTCATAAAAGACGAAAAAAATATATAAAAAGTATTTTAGTAAGAGCTCTGTCATTTCATTGGTCAGTAATACTGACTGACAGGAATGGTCTTAGCAAACTGATCCTTATTTTTTTATTGTTATGTGATTTTTATTTTATTCTGATCTTAATAAAAGCTTACACTGATAGATCAATTTGTATGCAAAATCACCACTTTGTGAACAGTTCACTTAGGCAACAAGTTCACCAAATGAGTACTTATATTTTGACTTAGAAAAATGACTTCCTATTTCTATCTTACATTCTTTTTTATAAATTACTGTTTATGTGATGCCAAAATAAATGTTAGACTAAGAATACTTGTTTTCGTTTATTATAATAGTACTTTATACTCTGTTGTGTCTAATTATACATTAGAAATAAATTCTAAGAATTAGTGGCAGGTGAATTTAATTTTGTGCTGTAATGTTTTTTCTTGCTTAAAAACTTCAAAGTCTTTATTTCATTGCCTCAGTTAGACTCCATGTATGAACTATATAAGTTTGGACCCTGTTCACTTGCTCATGGTAACTTAAGTTTTTGTGAATAGTTCATAAATCCTCTTTATTTGCATTTGTTGTTACAAACATCCATTCCTTTACAAAATTTGACAAATTTTCACCCAGAAGTTGAAGTAAATCTGGAGAATTATCTCTGCCTTAACCCAGTGAAACTAAGTCTTCAATTTTTTTTATTGAATATTTTTTTTTAGTTATTTTTATCTGTGACCTCAGATTGTGGTCTCTTTTTCTGGTTCTATATATATAGAATAGAATAAAGTCTTTAAAAGAAAATTATGGGTCGTTTTGAAAGCAATATGCTGTTTATTTACTTTGATTGTTTCAGAATAAATCACAGATGATGTCACATTGTCAGGGAGATGTGTGATGTTAAACCTTTTATCTTTAAAGTTTTTGTTTGGCTACTGGAACATAATGAAAATATCCCTTCAATAGTTTTTGTTTGGCTACTGGGACATAATGAAAATATCCCTTCAATTGTTTTGTTTGGCTACTGGAACATAATGAAAATATCCCTTCAATTGTTTTGTTTGGCTACTGGAACATAATGAAAATATCCCTTCAATTGTTTTGTTTGGCTACTGGAACATAATGAAAATATCCCTTCAATAGTTTTTGTTTGGCTACTGGGACATAATGAAAATATCCCTTCAATTGTTTTGTTTGGCTACTGGGACATAATGAAAATATCCATTCAATTGTTTTTGTTTGGCTACTGGGACATAATGAAAATATCCCTTCAATTGTTTTGTTTGGCTACTGGAACATAATGAAAATATCCCTTCAATTGTTTTGTTTGGCTACTGGAACATAATGAAAATATCCCTTCAATAGTTTTTGTTTGGCTACTGGGACATAATGAAAATATCCCTTCAATTGTTTTGTTTGGCTACTGGAACATAATGAAAATATCCCTTCAATTGTTTTCCCTGCATGTCAAAAACTTTTTATCTTTAATAAAACTGCAGTTGTTTTTTTTTTGTTCTGTGTGTCTAATTTTAAACAGATTATTATCATTGATGGATCAGATTCATACTGTGTATTAAGTTCTTCATAAAACATAGCCTAATTGTGCGGAAAATAAAATTACCAACTCTAGAACTTTGTTGTTCCCTATATATCAGGACAGTGTTTGTAGAAACCTAAAATAAAAATACCCAGTTCTGTATTTTATAATGAACTGATTTCAAAACTATTCAAATATATTTGACCATAATAGCCTTGGACAGTGAAAATATCTTTTAGAAAGTTGCTTCAAGTGTAGTAGTTACATTGCCCAGTGAATTTATTTTCTGATCGTTTTTCCCTTTCGGTAAAGACAATATTAAAAACAAAATAACACAGCTGTGATGTCATATTTTCATTCCCTCAGGTAAAAAAAAACACTCTTAATAATCACCCAGTAATCTAATCATGACTATGTCCACTATTAACCACACCAGAATGAAGATAATCTCCCAATGTCCACTAAACTGTGGCTCTAGCCCCCAGCACACCTACCATCCCCCATCTCATTGACAGATATCACCGATCTCCCTCCCCCCACCCCCACCGTTCTATTCCTCCACTGCCACACTACTCACAAAAAACAACCCCACGCCTACCACTAACAGCCGTCACACAAAACCCTCCCTAGCTCCTCACACTCACACACGCGACTCTTGTTCTCGCCGAGTGAGTACTTCACTACGAGTTAAGTCTCAAATCACTCGCTCACGTGAACTGACTTCTTCTCTCCCTCCAGTCAGTCAATGGTTGCAGCATTGTTACATATTTCTGTGATCTTTTTCATCTGTGTGTCAAAAAAAACAAACTCTGACAGATGATGTTCATACATCGTCATAATTTACTTTTCTTAGGTGAATTGATTTGTGATTCAGAGTGATTTGTTTATTTCTGTTGTTTTAAGTAGACACCAAGTCACTTTGTGCACACTAAGTCACTTTATGCACATTAAATCACTTTGTGCACATTAAATCACTTTGTGCACACAAAGTCACTTTGTGCACACAAAGTCACTTTGTGCACACTAAGTCACTTTGTGCACATTAAATCACTTTGTGCACACTAAGTCACTTTGTGTACATTAAATCACTTTGTGCACATTAAATCACTTTGTACACACTAAGTCACTTTGTGCGTTAAGCTGTGAAAGAAAAACGTGTCCAAATTAAAAATATTTTTTGTTCATTAGTATTGTCGTATTGTCACCATTGCAAGATACTATTTGCTTGGAACAGTCTGTTTAAACTATGATTCATTGATATTAGACTTTACGCCAAGTAAGTGTTGGTTTTACCACTTCTTTATTTTTTACTGAATTTATAGATTGAATGCCTTAATTTTATTATATCATTCTATAGATTGACTTTAGTTCTCATACTTTTATAGATTTACAGCTTTAAATATATTGGCCCGGTCGTATTAAAATACAAAGTGGCATAGGTCACACAAGTGACCGTGTCATTCTAGTCCATCACATAATTAATCGAAATAGGTTCATTTCACTGTTGTGACATGCAATTTTCACCAACTCATCACAGGACCATATTGAGCAAATTGGGGCCCAATGACAAACTCTGAAAAGTTGGGACCCCTACGTTCCCTTATTCCCTTTCAAAGACCCGGTTTAGTCACAGCGTTATAAATACATTAAAATAATTTCAAAAGCAAAATGGGCCCCCAAAGCTCAGGGCCCTTGACAAATGTTCGGGTTTCCTCCTTCTTGCCAAAGTCCTCCTCACGATAAATTCTCCAATCATGAAAAAGACTACATTACAACAAAAAGACCACATTACAACAAAAAGACCACATTACAACACAAAGACCACATTACGACAAAAACATCACATTACTACGAAATAATCACATTATGACAAAAAGACCACATCAGACAAAAAGACCACATTACGACAAAAAGATCACATTACTACGAAATGACCACATTACGACAAAGAAAGCTTGTTATGTCAAACACGGTATTGTAGCTAAGAATTTCTAGTGATAAAGTCTTAATCATGACAAAGATCATTCCTTATGAACACCTCATGTTTAAGATCAGAATATGAAAACACTTTCAAATGACAAAGGTCTTCTTCTGACAAGATATAAAAAAAAAATTAAAGTTCCCTTTGCATCAAAGGGCCTTCGGGGCCTTACCCATGCATAGCCTTACCCTACCCCTGCATAGCCTTACCCTACCCCTGCATAGCCTTACCCTACCCCTGCATAGCCTTACCCTACCCCTGCATAGCCTTACCCTACCCCTGTATAGCCTTACCCTTACCCCTGGATAGCCTTATCCTACCCCTGTATAGCCTTATCCTACCCCTGCATAGCCTTACCCTACCCCTGCATAGCCTTACCCTACCCCTGCATAGCCTTACCCTACCCCTGTATAGCTTTACTCGTACCCCTGTATAGTCTTACCCGTACCCTGTATAGCCTTACCCTACCCCTGTATAGCCTTACCCGTACCCTGGTTGAGAACCGCGGCTCTACACCACTCGGCCATCAGTCCCTCAATTGACAGGCGACTCTAAAAACTCAAATGCCTATACAGTTGTTTTGTGTGCGTGTGAAGTTGTTTGTTTAGGCCTATATGTTTAGCTAACCAAACCCAATATATATATTGGTGTGTACGCATCAAACATAATTTTTTTTCTTATTTCAACAGGACGCTGTAATACACGACAAACTAAAGATAATTAAATAGATAACAGAGGCGTAACTAGGGAGGGGGGGTCCGAATTCGAAAGTTTCCCCCGGGCCCCTGCTTGAGGGGGGGGGCAAAAAACTTTTCCCAGTAAAATATTAAGTTTTATTATCACATGTCAAATGTCATATCGAATGTAAAAATGCCGCCCCCCCCCCCCCCCCAAAAAAAAAAGAATAAGTCCTCGGGTCCCCCAAAGTCCCTAGGTTCGGCACTGATAAATAAAACGCCTTCCAGTTAAAGGTATCGCCCCCCCCTCCCCTCAACCGCATTCGCCTGTATAACACTTTAATTAAAACGCTGTCTTGCGGTCTAACGATGTGGCATAGTGTTAAAACATACATTGCGTCGTTTAAAGTAAGGCTTTTTTTTATTGTGTAGCTAGGTCTTAATAATGGATGAAGACAAAATGCTCACTAGATTATGTCTTAGAAATCTGGCATTATATATTTAAAGAGTAGTTTCCACCACCTCCCCTCCTACCCCATATCATTCATAACGAGATAGAAGCACGAACGTCGAGATATGATGGGATACATATTGAAGAATGTAATAAATCAATTATGGAAGCATCTCCTTCCGTTTAATAGCTAGACAGCTGTGAGACATGTGGTCAGGTCTAGGGGGAGGGAGATTGTTGCGAGAAGAAATAGAGGAAAGAAAATATCCAAATCTCCGTATTTCATTCAGCAATGTATTTTTTTTTGTGTTGATATCACGACGCAGTATCCTCGAAGCCAAATGCCATGTCAAGTCGCCATATCGATTACATACCGTCTGTTTCCCTCTCCCCAACCCCCCTCTTTAGATAATGAACAATGTAAATACATAGTTGTTCTCAGTGCGGCAAACACCACAGCACTCACGTAGAAATCTGTGACTTTATTGCATATATTAATACAAAGGGCTGTTATTTTGGGGGGGGGGGGGGCTATAGTTTGGGAGCTGAGACATAATAGCATACATTTATTCACAGGGATGTTAAAGTTCAGGGATCCAGACTATATAAAGTGACCACTTAGCATATTTTAAAGTTAATCTGCTTAATGCTTGGATTTTTCGTTAATGTTTTCTTTTTTTTTTGTATTCAAAAAGGTCATCCGATAAAGAATCACACATAAAACATGATTCTTTTATAAATATGGGCAGAACCGTTATTACGTTGAGGGGCACTAGGCAAAGGTAATATGGGGACCACAGGTAAAGGTGCATATGAGGGCATTTTTAAGGTAATGAATGTATGGGGGCATTAGCCAAAGGTTCATTAGAGATCCTAGGCAAAGATATATTAGACTACCCTAGGCTAAACTATCTTGGGGGGTGGGGTATTGGGGATTAGGGATTAGTAATGACACAAATCGCTCACAAATCTTATACTAATCTTTGACAACAAGGGCTGCACTTTCCCCCACCCCACCCCCACCCTCAACTGGTAAGCCATATTAATCATTTTAGGTAACGGGACAAATTGAAGTCCAAACAGGGAACTTCCTTAACAGTCTATGTGTGGGGAGTGGGAAGGGGGGGGGGGTTGCAGCCAACTAGTTTGCCATAAGAACGGCTTAGAAAGTAGCCAAAAAAAAAAAAACGGGATGTAGCCAACAATAATCATGCGTGGATAAGTTTTTATATCAACTCCTCTTTAACGATTTTCTGAGACCATCACATGGTCTGTGGATTCTAACTTTCGCTTTATGATAGCAAGAAATGACATTATGCCATCATTTTTTTTCTTTTCTAGTCATATCATGATGCAATGAAAATGTGGATTATTGGAAATGTTGTGTCATGCTCAGTCAACAGGTTTTTTTTTTCATTTTATCTTCTCCCATTTCACGGAAACTGTATTTGAAGCTAGGACATCAACCAATGATCTTATATCATCATTTTGGAATTGCATGAATTGATTTCTTTTTTTTTCCCAAACATGTAAAGATTAATTACAGTTTTAGCCATTGAGAATGTAATTTATATTTAACCAAGTACTTTGTTTATTTTACAAACCTCGTTTCATGGGAACTTTATTCAACTTTTCATAGTAATCTTGGTTTTAATTGTGGGGCGGATGGCCGAGTGGTGTAGATGCTCGACTGTCGACCTGAGACTCATGGGTTCGATCCTCGGTGAGAACCGAGGGCATTTTTCCAGGTCATGGTAAAAATGTGTTAAAGTCTCAGAATTCCGCCCAGCTTTAAATGGGTACCTGACTTAAATTGGGGAAATAAAGGCGGCTCAGAGTTGTGCTAATCACACATTCCCATCATTTTCCCTTTTTATAAAAACAGATGAATTCTACACTTCTTATGCCTGAATGTTCCCTTTAGGGTAAGGGAACTTTTGGTCTAATAAAAGTACTTAGAGCTGCGTGCCGCTATTCACCTCCAACTCCTCCATCCCTCCCTTTAATCTTGATACATTAACTATGGTGCAGGCCAGGCCCGTAGAGTGCGGGGGGGGGGCAGGGGTCCGGTGCAGGCTCTGGAAAAGAAATATGAATTCAGCTCATATAGACCTCTTGCGGCGACACCTCTAACATTAAAGTATCAACAAAGGATACGATTTCAACTTTTGAATTGTGATAATTCTATCTTGTAATGGTGCTATCATAATATGAGCCACAGCGAGCTCTATGTCATTCTCATGGTAGTTGTTTATTCTTTCACCCTTACGGCTTCTTTGTCCTACGCGTTTACGACATCAACCGACGACCCGATATCATCATTTTTAGAATCGCATGAATTGATTTTTCCTAATCATGTAATGATGCTATCACAGTTTGAGTTATCAGAACTGCTGTGCCATGCCCAGTCATGTTGTTGTTTGTTCATTTTTACCTTCTCCCCATTTCACATTAAAAAAAACAACAACAAAAACAACAACAAAAACAACAACAAAAACAACAACAAAAACAACAACAAAAACAACAACAAAAACAACAACAAAAACAACAACAGCACCCCCCTCTCCCTTCTCACTTATCTAATGCCAATCTCTCTCTCTCAGTGTGAGCAATGAATAGAGACGTCAGACTGACAGGCGAGCACCATGTAGTGTTGTATTTTTTTTATTACGGTTTTAAAAATCCTCCAGACGACCGCTGGTATTATTGGCAATTCCTCCCCCACCACCCCTTAAAGTCTATGACCGACGGCTTATATAAACTGCTTAGGGAAAGTTCTAACAAGATCTAAATCTTTTATTTCCTCCCCCCCCCCCCCCGCCCCCCCCCCCCCCCCCCCATTACGATGTGATTGAAGTTCCACAGACGTACATTCGTGCTTTTCTGAAACCCGACGGAATCTAATAATAGAAATGGTCAGAGCAATGGCTCTACTGAGCTATGAGAGAGATTGACTTATACAATTGGTTCAGTGTTCTATTTTACATGCCCGCCTCCAGCATTGACTAAATGTACAGGCAAATAGAAACAGCTTTAAAAAAAAAAGAAGTTAAAAATCTTTTGTCTAACAAGAAATGTTTTCCTGTTCTTTGTATCCTTTAGTTAATATATTGTTTCGTAGAAAACCGGAAAATACCAGATTGGCTTTTCTCTTCCGTTCTCTTGTATATAAAGTGTATTTTTTGTATCCCCTTATTGACTTATTGATCCCAAGCAACGTAATAATATCAAAACGTTTGCTTTTTAAATAATGATGTTGGAAATAAATACAAAATATATGCTACAACTACAGCAGTATTGTTGGTTGAATGCGACATTAACTTGTGTTGTTGGGTTTTTTGGTTACTAGCCTGTATACAAAATATTGAAGAAAAAAAATATATCAAATAGTTAGATGGATGGAAAGCCACACATCAATTTTATTGATTTTTATATTTAGAAACTACCTACCTAAAACCACAAAATATATATATTATGTTCCTAAACGACATCTGATTTATTGCATTTATCACTTCATTCTTCATTTTAAATAAACCAGTTGAAAGAGATCACATTCTCAGCCATTTCAAACTTTTTCTCTGTTGAAAATTATTTTTTTTTGCAACTGAGTAAGAAGGTGCTTAAAAGTGAATTTAAAGATTATTAGATGAGACTGATAGACGGTGGAGCAGAAGTGTGAGTGAGAGAGATATTTGAGAGAGAAAGAAGGAGTTCAAATAAAACTAAGAGTGGAAGGTAAGATAGAGAGACAGGGAGAACAAGATAGCCAATGGCAACGGCGGGTAGTTAAAATTATATTAACAGCATTTAAACAAATATATTATTGTACTTTCGTCTTTACTACTGGGAAAGGTAAATATTAGTGTGTCTTAAAATAAGGCCATATCAATCATGTCTATTTTTCAGTGTTTTAAAGGGAAGTAACAATGCTATTATTTTGTGTGATATATAAGTAAATACATATTTATTTTCTACTATTATATACACATGGAAATCATTATTGCAAAATACGTCAGCTGTAGTACATAGTAACATTCGTTTTTAATCAAATAAAAAATAAAATATGTTTCAATAATTATTTATTCAGAACAGTAATTCATCGCGGTGGTAAACGTATTAACTGTGGTTAGGTGTGGAGATAGGTGTGTCAAGATCAAGGTAGGTGGATAGTGATCAAATGATGGTTAAGATATTATTTAGTGGAGAGTATCAAATAAATATTTTGGCATGATTTTGATGATGCTCTTCATCCTGGTCTGAGAGACATACCATGATCTTCGGGGAATAGTTCATTGGGGTTCTCTAGTCAGGAATTAAAAAAAAACAAACTTTTCTTGCGAGGGTGGTGGTACTGTGGTCAATGAGGACTATCCGAGACCGTAGCACAGTAGCACTCACAGCTGGCGGTGGTGACGGATGTGGTCGGCACACAACACCCTTCCACTCTGTCCCACTCAAGCACACCTGCGCAGCCTGCCATTTCGGGATGAGGGTACAGGAAAAAATCCTTGCCTTGCTATTCTGGCCGATCAGCAGTACACACACCCTGCTGGTCTGGCCAGTTTGGGCAAGTCTTAAAAACCCTCTTTTCTGCCATCCCGGCAGATGATAGCGGGCACACTCACCCCGCCGCTCTGTGGGATGACAGACATGCATCAGCGCCGCCAACAATGCTGGTGTGGTAGGCACACTACACCCTATCATGCTGGCTATTGCGGCTTTAAAAAAAAATTGGCAAAAAAAAGTTAAGATATTCTTTAGTGGGAGAATTCAGCACCGGCGGGGGGGGGGGGGGGGGTTAAGTGTGACTAGATGTGCTGTGGGCATAGAGAAAAAAAGGGGGAGAGAAATCGAGAGGTCAGTCAGTGTAACAATGCAACAGTGAGATCAAGAAAGGTGAGTTAGTGCGAGGACATTTAATGAGAACAGAGTGATTATTGGAAGTCTTAGACAATGTTTGTGAACATGAGCTAATGTGTTAGAAGTCAAGTGATAAAGCAGTTATATGGAGATCTGTGTATTTAGTTGATATCATTTGATTATTCATATTGTGGATTTCTATGTTATTTTAATATTTTGTATGTTTAATATTATTCTCTGTTAATGTTGTGGATTTTTATGTTAATAAATGAACCACGACCATCGAAGTTTCTTGTGATTTATGAGTGAACGCTGAAAGTGTGTATCCATTGTCCTAGTCCTAGTTTATACACAAGTTTGATAAAAAGTGACCACATAAAATAAACGACACATTGACATTAACATTGTGTGGTCCCAACGCTCAACTAAACAAATTCATACCCACACCTAATGTCCCCACACCTAATGTCCCCACATCTAATGTCCCTCAATCTAAAGTCCCCACACCTAATGTCCCCACACCTAATGTCCCCACACCTAATGTCCCCACATCTAATGTCCCCACATCTAATGTCCCCACATCTGATGTCCCCACATCTGATGTCCCCACATCTGATGTCCCCACATCTAATGTCCCCACATCTAATGTCCCCACACCTAATGTCCCCACACCTAATGTCCCCACATCTAATGTCCCCACATCTAATGTCCCCACATCTGATGTCCCCACATCTGATGTCCCCACATCTAATGTCCCCACACCTAATGTCCCCACACCTAATGTCCCCACATCTAATGTCCCCACATCTAATGTCCCCACATCTGATGTCCCCACATCTGATGTCCCCACATCTAATGTCCCCACATCTAATGTCCCCACACCTAATGTCCCCACACCTAATGTCCCCACATCTAATGTCCCCACATCTAAAGTCCCCACACCTAATGTCCCCAAACCTAAAACCTAATGTCCCCACACCTAATGTCCCCACATCTAATGTCCCCACATCTAATGTCCCCACACCTAATGTCCCCACTAATGTCCCCACATCTAATGTCCCCACATCTAATGTCCTCACATCTAATGTCCCCAATCTAATGTCCCCACATCTAATGTCCCCACATCTAATGTCCCCACACCTAATGTCCCCATATCTAATGTCCCCACATCTAATGTCCCTACTAACATTTTTCTTACCGCTATGTTGGACAAAAGGTAAAACTGTGCGCAACTTTGAAAGGAACTTAAAGAAAAAATTGTGCTCGCTCCATATAGGCCTACTGAACCAGCCGTTCGCGAGCTACGGCCCGCCGGCCAAATCGGACCCAATGTAGTGTTTAATCCTGACAGCGGCCCGCCACTCGTTTCAGAGTGAAGAACATATGTTGCATGTTGTGGTATTTAACTTCTTTTTATATTACTCTATGTCTACGCCCCGTCTAGCTGATCTTGGTCCGGACACTTGTGCGCTCCTTTGTCATGTTTGTGCATGCATACAGCAAACAGAAAGCACTGCTCCCATCCCATCATTTAATGGGGGCAATCTTTTTTTTTTAAAACTCTTTTATGGTGGGGACTAGGGAGCGACCGATATGCCTTTTTACCGATAGTCCGATACCGATATTTTTCCCCAGCATTTTTGCCGATACCGATTCCGATACCGATATTTTGCTATTAATGAAAGGGTGTCTTGCAGATGAAGAAGATTAGAAGAACAAAAGATTTGAAAAGACAGACCGTAAGACCTAAGTCAGAAACACAAACCATGCCTGCTTAAGCTCAGAAATATGCATGTTTATTGTTTAAAATTAAACTTATAACAAACAATTTGTTGTTTTTACTTTTTACTTGTACACAAACAAAAAAGTAAGATAAAGTTGTAAATAATTAATGTCAAACTAAAAAAGTAAAAATGTATTAATTGTTAATTTTAACTTCACTAACTTGTGAAAGTTGTGATAAAATTAAAATAATTTTCTTCGTTAATTTTTGTAATTTTTACTGAATTTACTTGTAGCAGATTTTTAAAAAAGTTTGAAAAATTAAAAACACTTAATTATATCAGTAAGTCTCTTCACTCAGGTGAACAGTTAACTGGGAGTCTGTAAGTAAACTTTAACTCTGTAAACCAAAACCAGTTTAGAGTTACTAGATTTGTGAAAAAAAAAACAATGTATCGGCAGCCAAAAAACGGCCGGTCTTATAGTTAACCCATAGTGCCAATATCGGTTCGACTATCGGTCGCTCCCTACAAAAATCGGTCGATCCGATATTAACCGATAGTGCCAATATCGGTCTGATACCGATACCGATCAGATTATCGGTCGCTCCCTAGTGGGGACACATATATCTTATTTGAGCTGTTTAAAACTTTAAAGCCGGTCTTACTTTTGAGCCATACATGTTAGTAAAGTAATATTTGTGCACTATAAGCCAATGATTATTTGTCCGCTTAGGGGAATTCAATTTTTTAGGAGTCTTAAGCAAAGACAAATCTTGAGGCCCTGGACAAAGGCGAAGATATATTCGGATCACCCGGACAAAAATGCTGCAAGTTTAATAGTAAAAAAAAAATGACTAATGCTTTTAATACCTAAATATCTCTGCCCCCCCCCCCCCCCAAAAAAAAAAAAGCAGTTTAGCTAAAAGTATCTTAGTTTAAGGTAGAAATAGTTTTAGTTTGATGTTAATAAAACCTGTCGCAATATTAACAGTAATTGACCATTTGACTTCATTTTTGGTTAAAGTAGATCCCCAATTAAAAAAAAAGTCTATCAGTTAACATACAACTTTGCATAATGTTTAGTAATTACATGAAGTGCCCTAGTAATTAATTGGTTTAAGTATCTATTGACAAAAAAAAAACAACTGAAATACAATTATATTCTAAAAATTGGCTAACAAAGTCTGGTGTTGCTGTGAAAAAAAATATTAATAGTAATTTTTTTCTTTAAATATTTTCTAATTGTCGGCAGGAGTTAGCTACAATAATGACAACGACACCGGTCACAATAATGACAACGACACCGGTCACAATAATGACAACGACACCGGTCACAATAATGACAACGACACCGGTCACAATAATGACAACGACACCGGTCACAATAATGACAACGACACCGGTCACAATAATGACAACGTCACCGGTCACAATAATGACAACGACACCGGTCACAATAATGACAACGACACCGGTCACAATAATGACAACGACACCGGTCACAATAATGACAACGACACCGGTCACAATAATG
The DNA here is from genome assembly GCA_021962125.1 of Bulinus truncatus. Classification (NCBI taxonomy): domain Eukaryota; kingdom Metazoa; phylum Mollusca; class Gastropoda; family Planorbidae; genus Bulinus; species Bulinus truncatus. The sequence continues at coordinate 171,578 of JAGDYQ010000425.1, read as the reverse complement.
ACAACGACACCGGTCACAATAATGACAACGACACCGGTCACAATAATGACAATGACACCGGTCACAATAATGACAACGACACCGGTCACAATAATGACAACGACACCGGTCAAGGCTTAAATTCCAACATCGACACCGCTGACACCCCAGCATATTTTCATGTCATATGAAATAAAACCTAACCCAGATTAGCCTAACCCAGATTAGCCTTCTAATACAAAAAAAAAAAACAACCTGATCTATTTTATGAATACAAGAATTAAAAAAAAATACAGATAATAATAATGTCCATTTTTTTTCTAACAGAATGATGGCTTCAATAACTGAATGAATGTAATGATGTGCAGACAGAAATAAACGACACCATTCAAGAACTGCGCAAAATAAAATGAAACCATGTCAGGAGAGATCCGGTGAAAACAACCGGTACCATCATCAACAAACTGGTCCAAAACATAACCGTGAACCGGCTATGAGCCAAAATAACCAGGCCGGATGCAAACTAAATTATGAAACTAAATCAGGATTGGACATTGGGGTCAATCACCAGAGAGAACAAGACCCCAATGACCAGCACACTAACGGCTCAAGTCTTCACCCGGTAACTAATTATTTATCTCATTCTGAGGCTAGCGGCAAGGTAGACAGAGCTGTCGCTATCACAAACAATGAACCAACGCCCAGACACAATTCTGAGCCCGGCTGCATAGGTTCTCACAGTGAAAGTTCTCAGCAATGTTCTGAGGTGTGTTCTAAGCGACATCATAGTGGTGACAGTCTAGGGTCGTCGCAGAAACCAAGTCCTAAGAGAAAAACAGTCATGATAGCCATGGACGGTAGCGGTCACTCATTCTATGCTTTTGATTGTAAGTATTAAAGCTGTTAGCTAAGTAATCTATCTATCTATCTATCTTTTCTATCTGCCAGTCTATCAATTTGTATTCATGCCTTTTTGACTGTCAGGTTGGCTAACATTGTAATCTCTAAATCGATCTGTCGCTATTTCCCATCCTCTACATATTTATTAATCCATCCAACTTTCAGTCAATTATTTTGTGAATCCTTCTAGTCACCCATTTTCCTTTAGTTCGCCCAGATATCGGGCAAAGTGGCGAAAAAAGACAGCGGCGTAGTAGGGCGGTTCACCCCGATAGGCGTATATTTAGCCACTAGCTAAGGGGGGGGGGGACATTTTCACCACATTAGCATTTTTTGACACGGTAATGGGGCGGCATTTATAGAGTCCTCCCCGGACGGTTACTACGCTGCTGTCAGTCTAACCATTCTTCCTCTCATTCCTCCTTCAGTCCATCCACACTATGACCCATTCAGTTATTTCAACAATCAATTACACGCATACAAGTGATAGTCATGTAGCCTATACCAACTCACTTTAGGCCGCAAAAAAAAAGCTATGTGAAAATATAACGTTTGTATTGAGAATAATATAAATTAAAGTTTTTGCCCAAAAGAGCGACAGCGATTGACTTTATCGGGAAAAAACTTTATTTAATTATTTCTTTTTAAGTTTAACCTATTGACATTTCAGCCTTACACAGATCTACGATGTTATACAGAGTCGATCTTAGCAGAGATAAGTTCCGATTAACTTAAATAACCTACATATTCACTAGTAGTTTTTATCACATCGTAATTTCGATAATAGAAACCAGCCACACTCACATTCACTTATACACACACACTCACTCACACACACACATACACGCGCGCGCTTAAGCTCACTGAAATTCCGAGCAGGTAAATTAACAGCGCTTCATTCTGTACAACCACTAATACCTCAATTAAAAGCATCATCTCTGTTTGCTCGTGTGTGTATATACGCGTTGGTGGTGTGTGTGTGTGTGCGTATTTGTTGTGTGTGTGTAGCTATGTTCTTGGTGTGTGTGTGTGTGTGTGGATATATCAGGGAATCAAAACATGACACCTAACACCTACACCCAGTCTACTACTCTACACTGAGGAATACCCCCCTCCCCCCTTTACACCCCCCGGCTGTTTTGTTATCTGTAAGAAGGATGAAATGTTTATCTCTTAGATCTTATCAACGACTATCGGATTGCTTTTTTTTGTAGTGGCTTTCTTCAACCCCCATCATAACCAATAGTTAGATGTGTAAAGTCAATGTAAAGGATGAGATCAAATCTCTTAGATCCTGTAAAACACTAATGGAACTGTTTTTATGGCGCCCTCCTTTAACCCTCCCCCCCCACCATAGCGCCGATATTAAAATGGCCACAGGAAATATAGCAGGGACTTTAGCCATGACATGTAGTATAAATTGGTCCTCACCTGTGATCGAACCAGGGATCCCCAGGTCGACGAGTGCTTTACCACACGATCATCTGTCCAATATATATATATATATATATATATATATATATATATATATATATATATATATATATATATATAAATTTACTCTAATTAAAACCAAAATCTTTCTCTCAGTACTCATCAAGTTCAGTTAAATATAAACAACAGTGACTGGAAGAAAAATTAATGAGATATTAAAATATCAAACACCTGTCTGTGATACTTGATGCTACCATAACAAACCTAGGACCACAAAATGAAGCTAGCTGTATGCCTTGTTAAAACAGACGATTGAATATATAACTAGAGTTTCTGAAAAGTTGAAATAACAAACACAGCAATAGCTTTGGGAGGTACACATAAATAGACACAAAAAATCGCTCTGTGTGATGTTAAAATAACACAACACACGGAGCCAGCATGTGAGATCTGTTAGTGATGGGCGGTTGGGTTTTTAATTTAATTTGCTGTTAAAATTGTTTTCTTGCTGCCTGTCATTTAGCAATATTTCATTGCGGTGCAGTTGAGTGATGTGCACACAGGATTGCGTTGTTGTTGTTGCTCTAGGATTGAGAAAGAATGAATGGGGTGGTGAAGGAAGGGGAGCATAATGAAGGATAGAAGTGGAGCGAATTGAAAGAGAAAAGTGGAGCAGAATAAAGGGGAGAAGTGGGGCAGAATAAAGGGGAGAAGTGGCGCAGAATAAAGGGGAGAAGTGGCGCAGAATAAAGGGGAGAAGTGGGGCAGAATAAAGGGGAGAATAAAGGGGAGAAGTGGGGCAGAATAAAGGGGAGAAGTGGCGCAGAATAAAGGGGAGAAGTGGGGCAGAATAAAGGGGAGAAGTGGGGCAGAATAAAGGGGAGAAGTGGGGCAGAATAAAGGGGAGAAGTGGGGCAGAATAAAGGGGAGAAGTGGGGCAGAATGAAAGGGAGAAGTGGGGCAAGATGAAGGGGAGAAGTGGAGCAGAATGAAGGGGAGAAGTGGAGCGAAGTGAAAGGGAGAAGTGGAGCAAAATGAAGGGGAGAAGTGAAGCGAAGTGAAAGGGAGAAGTGGAGCAGAATAAAGGGAGAAGTGGAGCAGAATAAAGGGGAGAAGTGGAGCAGAATAAAGGGGAGAAGTGGAGCAGAATAAAGGGGAGAAGTAGAGCAGAATGAAGGGGAGAAGTAGAGCAGAATGAAGGGGAGAAGTGGAGCAGAATGAAGGGGGGTAGAATGAGAGGGAGCACAGTTAAGGAGCGGAGTAAAGGGGAGCATAGTAGAATAAAGTGGAGCCTCACTGTGGAACAAGTTACGGGCCGCATAAACGGTAGTTTGCCCTTGGCCGGGCTAGCACAATGACCAGCCACTGTGACTTCCCCAACTAAAGTCAGCTGGGGTGGACTCGGGGGACTCTCACTGAAGTTGTCACCCGAGGCTAACAATCGAGCGTACTACCATTTGTCGCATAAATAAGTAGCCAGAGAATAGATTCAATTTCGGACCGCTGAAAGACAATATGGCAATGCGTACCTTTAATTTGTCATAGCCAACGTCTCATAAACAAGACTCTTGTGTTTAATTTTTAATTTTTTTTTTTAAAGATGAGATTACAAAAAATACTCCATGAAGATAAATAACTGATTATGTAAACTACATCTCTGCTGACCGGAGATAATAGCAAATATCAACGTACCTTTTCAACCTTTCCATTTCAGAATAATAATTGAAAAAAAAAAAAAGGTATAGAAAGAGATACGCGAAAACAACTTCTAGTTTGTAAGGTTCAGTTCTTTACACCAAATACGTAATGAGTTTAAGACTAAAAAAGAAAATTGCCAAGGTGTTAAAATCAGCATCCGGAACATGTACTAAAAAAAATTGGTACCTGCAAGGAAAAGAAAAAAACAAAAAGAAAGGAAAGGGGGGAAGGGGTAATGAAAATTTGCACAACTTTTTCTTTTCTTTTTGCAGGTATGCACTTGCCTTGTTTTGTGGGTTAAACAGATGAACCTCGCTGTAGCGTGACGCCACTTTGGTAAATAACTCGAACCCACCCAGACAGTTTTATTGATCTGAGCCCGTTGTTTTACTTCCACAGAATATTATGTTTATTTAATGATACACTGATATGTTTGCAATTAGCCATGGAGTCCCGAAGGGGGGGGGTTAGTTTTAAGTGGAATCTGGGAGCGGAAAGCCAATAATCAAAAGTAAACATCAGAATTCATGGTGCACGATAAATTGATAATATCAAATCGTTTGAAACGAGTTCAAAGGAAGACTAATTAATTATTTATATGTTTAAACATTTTTTTTTTTTGGATTTAGGGAGACTGTAAATTTTGCGATACAATTATAAAAATCAGCAGACCAAATTAAAAAAAAATTCTAATAAGCTTCAAGTTTTAACTTGTATAAATTATAAATGCTATTTAATTGTGTCTGCTATGCAATAGTGTCGCTAAGTAATTATGCCTGCTAAGAAATTGCGCCTACTATGTAATTGTGTCTACTATGTAATTCTGCTTGCTGTGCAATTATGTAATTGTGCCTGTTATGTAATTATGCGCGCTATGTAATATTGAAGGCTATCTGCCTTGTGCAGTGGCGCAACTAGACCAAACTTTCAGGGGGGGGGGGCAAAAAATCACTTGTATTAAAAAAAAAAGTAAAGAGGTCATGTGACATGTATCATGGGACTAATTTTGGTCTAATCTTTGAATGCCCCCAATGCCCCCCTCCCTTGTTGCGCCACTATGCCTGTGTATTGTGCCTGTTATGTAATTATGCGTGCTATGTAATTGAAGGCTATCTGCCTGTGTATTGTGCCTGTTATGTAATTATGCGTGCTATGTAATTGAAGGCTATCTGCCTGTGTATTGTGCCTGTTATGTAATTATGCGTGCTATGTAATTGAAGGCTATCTGCCTGTGTATTGTGCCTGTTATGTAGTTATGCCTGCTATGTAATTGAAGGCTATCTGCCTGTGTATTGTGCCATGTTATGTAATTAAAGGCTATCGGCCTGTTTTTTGAATATGTTATGATATTGTGACTGATGTGGTATTTCATATGGCATTTATACTTGGATCGGCCTTTTACTGAATCCGTTGAACGTTAACTTTAATTAACATATTGTTTTTGGTCGAATTGTTCTATTATCCCCATACATTTGTTTCTGATATAATAAATATAAATAAATATAAGTTCAAACTATGAGAATTCTTCACTCATACCACACAATCTGAAGATCTCACTCTCTCATAGGCAAGTTCCGAACACAAGTAGAAATTCATTTTTAGCTGAGTATACTTGGTCATTTTTAGCTGAGTATACTTGGTCATTTTTAGCTGAGTATACGTAGTCATTTTAGCTGAGTATACTTGGTCATTTTTAGCTGAGTATACTTGGTCATTTTAAGCTGAGTATACTTGGTCATTTTTAACTGAGTATAATCGGTCATTTTTATCTGAGTATATTTGGTCATTTTAGCAGAGTATACTTGGTCATTTTAATCTGAGTATACTTGGTCATTTTTAGCTGAGTATACTTGGTCATTTTCACTCAAACAAAAATCCCAGTCTCTCTACGGAGATCGACCCCCCTCCCCCTCCACATGTCAAATAATATAGTTGATCGATAATCAATATTATTTTTATCCCCCCACCTTTTCAATAACGTACGTTTAACTCTGCCCACTTGCTGCTTACCATTTTAGATTTTTTTTTTTAATTGTATAAGTTTTTATCTTGCTTGCGCAACGCCACTAGACTTCACATTATTGAGTTTCCAAGCAACGCTTGCGATTGGAATCATGCGTACTAGATTGCGCGCTGATTGGTCTGTTTGTGAGGTAACATCTGTGTAGATTTTTTGTGAACAAATCTGGCAATTACCCAACGTGTAGACAAAGGTTGACAAATGTCAGTTGGGGCCCCAGGCGCAGAAAAAAATAAATTGGGCCCTTAAAATAAAAGTAGACATAAAAATTATAAAGTCTGGCAGTGCCGTTAGTCGGGCTTTTTGGCCCTTGTCAAGTATAACTGTAAGGGTCATCTTATATATACAAAGCCATTCTAACGTTGTTGTTTTTTTTTTGGAGCCATAAGCAAAGATAATATCTAGCTCAACGTTTGCAGATCTATGGCCCTAATGATATTTAATAACTGGGGCTGCTCTGACCCCCCCCCAACTGTCAAGTAATTTTAGGTCACTGGAAATTAAAGTTCCAGGCAGGGGCCCTTTTAACAGCGGGGGTCCTAGACATCTGCATATTTTGACTATCCATAAGAACGTCCATGAAATGGGATTATCTGGGTACGACGTTGGGCTTTGTGGATGGATCCCCTCTTAGTTTGTGAGCCCCGGGCACGCACCCGGCGAGCTGTACCGTTGAATCCGCTACTGATGGTGTAGTTTAAATCGAAAGCGGAACTCAGTTCTCGAAACTTTACAGGAAAAGGAAAAAAAAAACACACTAACAATAAAAGAGAGAGAAATGTTCTATTGAATTGGTTGGATTCAATCAATGTTTGAAATTTGATGCACAACGATTTATGAGGGGGGGGGGTAGGTAATAAGACATCTACGTCTCTACAAAATAACGGCTTATTTAAAATGGCAACAATTATATCTTGGATGACGTCAGCCCCGTAGCGTGAAAATTTTACAGCAGGGGGCGGTCATTCTACAGCAGGGGCCAGGCAAAAGCAGGGGGGTGGGGCAGGTAATACATTTTACTTAGTATAACAAATTACCAGGGGGCAGACAAATCGCAGGGGGGCCCGGCCCCCTGCCCCCCGCACGCTACGGGCCTGGATGACGTATCGTATATATGGACGGGATTGATTTATATAAATATGTATACCCAAGTCTGTTCATTTCTGCATCAGTTACAAGTATTTTTGTCATATAATGCGCCAATGCTTTAGTCCGAGACCCCCCCCCCCCATTCCCCGACCCTCTAATTACTCATAATATTCAAATTTTCTATCTGAAATTCTAAACTTAAGGTTATCTAGGCTTATCATTAAAATAAAAGCTAACGGTTTCTGATTGGAAACTCAAACCACTGCAAAAAAAAAAAAGGCGGGGGGGGGGGGTAATGTAGTGAATTTTTAGACATTTCCATTTAAAATTTACAAACAATCTAAACACTGCTAAAAATATAAAAGGAAAGGGAATTGGGGGGGGGGGGAGATGGGTTGGGGTGTACATAAATTCTAAGAACGCTAATGCACGTAATGTTTCATTAACAATGTAGCAGGTAATATCGGCAGCAGTGCTGAAAATGATTGGTTCGTGTTGTTTTTTTTTAATCACGTGCCAAAGCAAGAGTGGCATAATGACATAATGAAGTGTCAGCTCCATCTAGTGGTGAATAAACTCACTTAACTGGCTGAGATGATGGCTTTTTATTTTACGACATTCAATTTACAGCGTTAGGATTTTAGTCACAAGGGACAATTTTCGGGGACGTCATTAGCAAACTAGACAACCATCTAGGGAACCACTTATAAATGCCCCCCTCCCCCCGGCTTAAAGTGATGGATGAGGTGGCCGAGCGGCTTGGAGCGCTCGACTTTTGACCTGAGAGTCCAGGGTTCGATCCTCGATGAGAACCATCTACAGCCCCGTAGCGTGAAAATTCTACAGCAGGGGCCAGGCATTCTACAGCAGGGGCCAGACATTCTACAGCAGGGGCCAGGCATTCTACAGCAGGGGCCAGACATTCTACAGCAGGGGCCAGGCATTCTACAGCAGGGGCCAGGCAATAGCGGGGGGGGGGGGCAGGACTTACATTTTACTACGTAGAGCAAACAAACAAAATGCCCGGCCCCCTTGCCCCCCGCACGCTACGGGCCTGACCTACCACACTATATACATCTATCTAACATGTCTATATATTTTTAATCCATACACATTTACAAACACCCGCGTCATATGTACTCACCTACAGACATAATACTTCATTGCTAAGACCTACATACTTACACATATAAATACGTGTGTATTTTTCTATCGCATCTATCTTTTTGTGATTTCTATCTATGTTTCTTGCTTAATAGTCCAATTCTCTAAACTTCTCTCAACCAGATTAAACCAGAAATGCGTATAATATTTATAGAATAAAGTGGTGAAAAAAAAAACATTCATAAAATATTAACATTATTTTTTTTTTATTTTGGAATAAATATGATTTGTTTTGTTCAAATATTATGTATAGGAATTGCGTTTTAAATTCATCTTTTTAAAGTAATTATTATTCGAAAATAAACTTATGACAGAGCGTGTTTCTGTCATGAAATATTTACGGTTTATGTGTGGCTAGGGGTAATCACGTGTGTGTATGTTTGTGTGTGTGTGTGTGTTTGTGTGTAAATAAGGAAGAGGGAGAGATATTTTACATTAAGGAGGAGGAAGAGGGAGAGATATTATAGAATAGGAAAGAAACAGAATACAATTTTAAAAAAGTTGGGTTTGAAAAAAATCTATATATTTATAAAAAAAAAAATTGCAAAAACTTCCCTCAATGAGAGTGTCGAGAGTATATAAAAATTACGCATTTACTCTAATTGAACAAAATTATTTATCGAGTTTGTTTTAAAAATTCACCTTTTTTAAAGTGGGCCCCAAATCGCCAAAGTTTTAGATCCTGTGGCCCCATTGCAATGGTCTACTGATGACGCTATGTAGTAAATTATGCAGTATAAGCACAACCATTAGTTTAATCTAATTGCACTTTAAAGTTTATTTTTTTTTAGAATTGTTTACTGCTCACACGATATAAATTATGCAGTTTGGCACAGTGTATGGCTGAACTATACTGCCAGGTTTATCCTAGAATAGCTTAGTCATTAAAAATAAACTAATCGTGATGGATTGAAAGTTATAAATTGATCCAACTTAAGGAAAAAATCTGGCTCATTTAACCTCCCCACTTCAGTCACACAAAGTCATCTGTTTTATCTCGCGTCTTGACTGGAAGATAAAGAGCCAAGGAGTTGAAGATTCCAATTACATCACACAACATCTTATCTCATGTGGGAATTGTCATGGCCGGCCAGGAAACTTATCGAAGAAGGAAAAAAGGAAGTGAAAATACAAGTACCACCACCATCACAAGCTTGCAGTTATTTACCTGCCCGTGTGCTTGCCGGTGTATATATATATATATATATATATATATATATATATATATATATATATATATATATATATATATGTACATTAAATATTTCCCGTATGGCTTCTATTTTATTCGCCTGCCTCAATGTAAATATTTCTTTTTGAATATGCTTTCCTTCCAAACAATGAATATTGGTTGTTATTTTCTGATACTCAGTTTATTAGTCTGAGATCACAGTAGCTATCATTATCTCGTGCGGTACAGGTCGCTCGATTATCGACCTGTGGGTCCCGGGTTCGATCTCAAGTGAGAACCAAGGAATATTTTCACGTCATGGTGAAAGTTCCCTTCAGGCCTTAAAAGTCAGAAGACTTTTTTTCTCGGGGTGGGGGAGGGGAGGGGGGCTATTAAGACGGCCCTGTCTGTATGTTAACTACCTGTTCATCAACTACAAATATATTTTTGACATATATATATATATATATATATATATATATATATAGGCAGAGACTTCCATATATATTAATGGGGGGGGGCAGGTGGCCTTTTAGCACAGATTTAATATATATTCATATTGTAAGGGGCCCCCATGAGAAGATTGGGCCGGCCCTAGGCTTTTGCCTAGTTTTCCTATTCATAAAAACGGGGCCTGATTAGTTAGATCATTGGATCACATGCTACACACAAAAACCCAAACCCGCACTACCAGTCTATCACATACCCATAAATAAATATCTGCCGATAGCGAAAACCGGGCAATATCAATACAGGCCATCTTTGTCAATAAACTTTGTGTCCTAAACAGCACCCCGCCCCCCTCCCCCCTCTTCCCCACTTTCCTCACCCACCAATGAGCCGTGCTTTATTTATAAAAGTGTCTAGGATCCTACAAACATTTCATGGCCGCACCACACGCAATGCAGTCATTGAACTGTTTCTTTCTTTGTTTTAAACCTGTCAGTGCACAGGTGTCATTTAAAAAAAAAAAACAATCCAGCTCTGTTGAGTAATAATTCACTTGAATGGTGTGCACTTTTAGTACCGTAACTGAAGAAACAGGTTGGAATTTACGGGGCCTTGTTATTAATGGATGTAGCGTTTTTTTTCATTGAAATGTTGGACTCGGTCTTAATGAAGGCGATGGAAAAACAAAAAATCCACTTCAAAGACCATAAGGGCCAACAGGGGAGATGGAATAGGTCTCAGCTGTTGCTATGGCCACGACATACTAAGGCGGTGGTTCTCATTCTGTGTAGTTTAACCCTTCAACCCCAGTGGCTATTAAGGTAAAGGGGGGGGGGGGTGGAGAACGAGGGAGGAAATTGGGTTGGGGGGTGAGGCTTTGAATTGCATCAATAGGGCGATTGATTATAGGAAAAACTCTAAAAATACAAAAAAAAAATTCTTAAATACAAGACGTATTATTGAAAAGGCTCAATGTAGAGATTCCATTTATGGTAATATTTATCAACATTCCCTGTCCACATTCTTAAAAATCAAACTTTTTGAAATAATAATTACATTTATATTACTACGTCTTAGAATCACATATAACCTAAAATTATTACTTTTCATCTTACAACGTTGCCTTTAGCACATGGATATTTTAGGTGTTCAAATATTTATTCGCGGGAAAAGACTTGGGTTTTTGACCTATAATAGCTAATAGTACTACAAAAGGGATATCGCTTTATATCGGGTTACTAGAACATACGAGCTTGCCGAATGTAAGCTATACATAGTACATAGTGTTACCCTTTGCGAACATTTAGTTGCTAGAAATCTAACTGAACGCCCTAAACAGTACTGGGGTTTTCAGGCATGAGCCCGCGAGCAAACAAGACGTCTGCGAACCAATTGGTACCTAATTCTGCAGTTAACCGATTCCACACCTGTTCACTGTAAGTAAGACTGCAATATGTTGTAAATTACAAAGCACATTAATGTAAAAGTAAATAATTTAATGCACACATATATTCAATTTAGATTTAAGACAACTACCTATATTACCAACAAAAGCCAAACTCCATACACTGAATATCCCCTCTATTTGGTGATCATAGTATTTTTTAAAATCAGATTAGCGTACGAATTAACTAATTAGTGTACACATTGAGAACTCTAGTTTTAGTTGATCGAATTACTCACTGAAAAGCAAACACATGCGCTGTGAAAATAGTTTTTTTTTTTTATGTGTGCCGATGGCAGCCAACCACCAACAGACCACATCTACCTGCAATGTGTTGATTACCTGTTTGTTTGTACTAATTAACTGCATCCTTCGACTGATTTCAATTTTTTTTGTTAATCTTACCAAATCGCTTAATGTAGGATGCACTCACACCCTTACTGTAATTGGATGAGTAGCTGATGCAATCGTTCGATGTGTGACAGACACCCTGTTGGTTGGAGCACTGCACTTTCTTTTTATATAAACCCATGATTAGGCAAATATTTAATCATTTATTTTTTATTGGTCATTAATTTTTTTTTTAAATGGATGTTTGCTAAATAAAAATAATCGTTTACAGTTTATAACGTAAACGATGTGCCCCATTTTGAAAGACAGTCTTGCTGAAAATAAAAATATTTCAGATGCTAGCCTTTTTTTTTTTTATTTACCTGTCGCAACCTAATTACCGTAAACTTTACCTGTTGTTGTTGTTTTTTTTTTTGCTACTAGCGCCGTTATCTTACATTTTTTGTCAGCTTACAGTCAAGAAAATATTGCATCTAAAAATACAGCTGTTAACAGAAGTAGACACATACCTAATATGTTTAAACTGAAAGCACAAGGCGTAACTAAAGTTAGTAGCTCAGGGGCCGGACTTAAAGAAAATGCAGCCCCATTCTCGTGCCAATAAAAATATTCAAGTGGTGAAAATGCCTCCCCTTGTTGATGGAAACGGGTATGCTGCTCGGGGCGGACCACCCCCCCTCCCCACGCCTCTCGCTAGTTGTGCCAATGATGAAAAGTGAAGAAACACACTTCTGGCAGAAATAGCTCTAAAACAATTAATCATACAGCCCCGTTGCGTAAAAATTCTACAGCAGGGGCCAGGCATTCTACAGCATAGGTCAGGCCAATAGCGGGGGGAAGGGCAGGAAATAAATGTTACTAAGTAGAGCAAACAAGCAGAGGGGGCCAGACAAAACGCAGGGGGGGGGGCGACCCTCTGCCCACCCTCCGCACGCTACGGGTCTGTTATCATATATTAACGTTGTTATAGGTCTAAAACAGTTAATCATATATAATTATATTAGCGTTGTTATAGTTCTAAAACAATTAATCACATATTAGTGTTGTAAAACTTGTTATAGGGACCCTCATTACAAACAAATATAGGAAATTAAAGCTATACGTGTAGCAGTTTATTTGTTTTCGGGGCTCTTTTTTAGAATGCGGGGTTCAGGTCGCGCTCTTAGTACATTAGCCGTTATATCGGCCACTTTATGAGAGGAGTGTGGTGGTGGAGGGGTTCTCCTGGTTTGCTTATCTTTGAGAACAGCTCTAGATGCATCTCCCCTCTGTTGTGTGGTGTTTGTTGCAAAAAAAAATATTGCTTCTTTGATGTGTACAAACTTCTCTGTCTGCGGATAATATTACTTTGATTCACACTTTATGTTTTGATTAGCGCAAGTTGGAAATCAACACAAAACAGCCGATTTTAGTTCTTTCTAAATGTTATGTTTAATGAATTATCAATGTTTTGGTGTGTAATTCTTAACGTATCTGTTGATGTATACATTGATGGACCTATGTATTTATTTTTGCAATAAAATGGCGTTCTCCCCCATTCCTTCCTCATATTAGTAAAAAATACGTTATTTTCTACCTACTCATACTGCAAATTCTTTGGTGGTAAAATGTGTTAGGCAATGTTCAACAAAATTAAATGTGCTGTTGATGACTGGTTTCATTTAAACAATTTGTCCAAATTGCCATCAAAAATTGATACATTTTCAACTTTGTTGAACTTTTGGTCATACTGTAGATCGGCCATGGGCAAACTAGGGCCCGCGGGGCAAGTCCACCCCCGCTCCCCCCCCCCGTCGGCCGCAACTAGTTTTAGAGTGAATCTCAGCTTTAGCACTGTATATTATGAAGTTTTCATTAATTTGTTTATAATTAGTTCACGTCAACACTCAGTCATTCTGCATTTGGTCTGGCGCACCGGTTATTTATTCCTTAATAAAACATAAACCTTTTTTTTCATATTTCTGTCTTAGTTAGTGATGGGGCGATTTTTCGGTGTCGGGTGTCGAAGATATCAAAACTTTTGAGGTTATTGGAATTGGAGTGGGAATCAAAGAATCTTTATCCAATTTCTTATTTCTCACCCAGTTCTTAGAACCCCAATGTTGTCTATTTTTGAGAATTCCATCAGGTCTGTTCTAGATATCGAAATCACAATCTAGTATCGATTCGGAATCGATAGTTTATAGAAGAATCGGTTACAGTATTGGAGTTGGTGATGGTATTGAAATCGGTTATGGTATTGAAATCAGTTCTGGTATCTGAATCGGTAGAAGTTTTGGCATCGTCCAAGCACTCATCTTAGTGAATAGATCCATTAATTTTTTTTTTTTTATCTTATTATCTCTGCTAATGATAAGTAAACTAAACGAGAACACGGGTTGGATTATATGACAAATCTTCCTTAATTCTACGGATTCACTTTCTGATAGTTTCCATGGTAACATCGGACACAGAGCCTTAAGAACTATGTGGGTCGGGGGGGGGGTGGTATCGAAGGGAAATTTATTTGCAGGTCGAAGATTGGAGCACAGGGTTGCGGATGTATTCTAACCTAATTTTGATACTGTAACACTAACAAAACAAATGAGGCTATAGTTACAATACAGTGTAGATACCTTCATACAAACATGAAAATACACTCATTCTAGCACATGAATACGTCCACACTAGAGAGCTGCACGGGAGTCAAAATCACACCCAGTCCCACCCACTCCCGCGTTTTCAAAACCAGTCCCACCCGCTCTCAAAAGAAATTCCCCCAGTCCCACCCGCTCCCGCGAATATTTTCCCTAACCCCACCCGCTCCCATCAAAAAAATATTCTATAACTCATAATTAATGGTTTAAAAATTTGAAACTTAACCAAATCTTGCTCTTACCACTTTTATTTACGTAAAACTGAATACGCTCGCTTTTTGCGTAAACTAACTTTTGAATGTTTGCTTTATTATCCATTATTTGAAAATTAAAAAATGGCTACGGGGCTGTTGGTTGGTATGAAAAATTTTCGATTTTTCAAAAATGGTATATGGGGCCGTCCATAAAGTACGTCACGCTCCAAGGGGGGGGGGGAGGGGGGTATAAGAAAGTGTGACAGTTTGTGACAGGGGGGGAGGGGGGGTCAGGCCAAGTGTGACGTCACTTTTTAAATATATTTTTAATTTTATTTCTAATTTAATTTTTTTTAGTAAAACTTAATAGTTTTAAAAATAATTTAAAAAAAAAATTGTGAAACACTTGAATTAGTTTCAAGTTCACAATTCCTTATGCTAGTTAGGACCGCTAATAAACTGTTGCGGAAGTGTTATTATTTATTTGTTGTCTGCTGCATAATTATATCACTGATAAAGAAGTTAGGAATTTTTATTATAATACAAAAAATTACCGTAATTGAAGTTGCAATCCATCACTTCGTTAAATTAATATTATTGCCTTATTCCTTGCAACCAATCATGCAACCAGTGCAGCAGGAAGAAGTGCTTATTATCGCGTGGAACATCGAATGGCTCCATTTAGCAGTGAACTGTCTGGTGTCATATTGCCAAATGAACATTATGGCAGTCACTTTGATTCGCAGGGCAGAACAATAAATGAGGATTTGGAAAGAACAAACTTCAAGTTTGCAGGTGAAACTTTAGCTGAAATCTGGTCGCATGTGATTGTTGACCAATTTCCAACAGTTGCAGAATATATCAACCCTGAGAAATCTGAATTGGATGCAGCAGGACTGATGTCGAAGGATAAGAATGGTTTGACCATCATGTTCGCACCAGCCAATACTTCACTCAAATTGTGAAATGTCAGGACATAAAATGTTGCAACAAAGTACGGAGCTCATTTTTCAACGTTTTACCTTCGAGATTATTTCCTCCTCCAAATCAAATCCCAATCAACCAAACAACTGATGGACTCAGAGTTTCAGAAAGAGCAGATGCAGATGCACATACATTTCCTTCATTGTCTGTTTGTGGCACAAACTCTCAAATTTGATGACATTATGCCAAGACCAACAAAAGTTTTTAAAGTGCAACCATATGATCTTTATTGTCCATCTTTGCAGACCAGCATCCATGATCGAATTTGCAAAGTGTGTCACTTATACTTTGCCTCACAAACAATGTTGAAGAAACATACATGATAACACAGATCTCAGGCGCAGGAGAATGTAAAAAAAGTAAAGTTTCCTTAGCCCTAAAGGGCCATCGGGGCGGATGAAGTGTATAGTTCATCTGTTTCTATAACCTAGGCATATGAAGGGATTGTGTGGTTTGCACAATTCCCAGCCGCCTTTACTCCCCCAATATAAAGTCAGGTACCCATTTTTAAGCTGGGTGGGCTTGGGAACTTTCAGCAGGACCTGAAAAAGTCCTAAGGTTCTCACAAGATTCCAACCCGGGACCCTCCGGTCGACAGTCGAGCGCTCTATACCTCTCGACCACCCGTCCCCTAGGAGAATGTGCCAACCCCAATTTTTCCAGAATCAACTCAGATAAAACGCATTCGTCCTTTGAGAATCGCTGCTAGAAGGCAAAGAGAACTCATGGCAATTATAGGCAGAATGGAAAATGCACATTCAGAGGATGAAGTTGATCTGTCTGCAACTATCCTTCCAGGAAACGATGATGCGGAAAGATTTATGTCAGTCTTAACTATGGATGAACACTTCACCATGGATGGATGATGTCCTAGTGAATATTTTTTTAATTAAACATAATTCACGGGTCCACTATAAACATATTCAATAAAGAACCAGAGCTGCTCACATAATTTGTCAATCTAGACCTTTTTTTTAGATGCATTTTTTTTTTGTTTCCATTTTTATTATTTAATCACAGGTTGAGGTCAAGTTTCGCTAATCTACTTCTTATCCTGTGTCAATAGAATGCATAATCGGAAGATTATCTCAAAGTTCACCTCACCCATTGTAAATGAATAGGTAGCAGATAAATGATGTTTATTATATAATTGTCAATCTAATTTTTGCAATTTTTTTTCAAATTCAATTGATTGAGTTACTGCTTCAAGTTCAAAGAATAACTGAGGCAACTGTTGACAATTAGTTGTTCTACTATTAAACTCATTTAATAATCTGATAGTTCTTTAATATTTATATTTTAAGGTAGTTTAATAGTGAAGTGCGATTTAAGTTTTCGATTAAATTTTAATTAGTTCTTAGTTAAAAAAATTTTTTGAAAGTGTGACGTACTTTAGGAGGGGGGGGGGGTCCCGAGATTTGTGACACTTTGTGACAGGGGGGAGAGGGGGTAAAAAATCGTCAAAAATAGCGTGACGTACTTTATGGACGGCCCCTATTCCATTAGAACGATATTTTAGTTGTCGTTTTGTTAAGTCAGAAATTAACATAAGTATCGTTATTATATTGAAAATATTTAATAATGGGGGTGGGGGGTATGTGTTTTTTCTTGTCTACTTTACAAAAATGACGATTTTCAACTTTTGGTAGTATGAGAGTTAACCTGTCTAACCTAGTCGCAAATGGTATCGCCTGAATAGTCAAAATGTGTAGGTTATATTATTGCTTTTTTTGACATTAATACCAAGAATGTCAAGGAAATGCCTTGAACAAGGTGTGTATCATACATCACAAGATCATCCGTGCGATTTGATTGGTTGTTACGGTCTAGTTGCCGGGTTACAATTGTTACATATCCCATAACTACACACGACAGATGTAAACTATAAAATATAAAATATAAAGTTATTTTACCGTCAATTCAACTGTTTATCTGCTAAATCTTTTTAAAGAAATTTCAATAGCAATCATATTCATCAGAAGTCTGCGAGAGTCCCATTCAATCAAAACCCAAACCCACGAGACTCCCGCAAAAACAAAACCCAAACCCACGGGACTCCCGCAAAAACAAAACCCAAACCCACGGGACTCCGATAAATTTATTTCCAATCCCTCGGGAGCTAATATTTTATTGGTAAAAGTTGATGGAATGTGTGATACATTTAGGTATTTAACAATTAACATTTTCTCTCTCAAACTATCCCCCAAATATTATCGAGAAGTAAACCAAGCCTACGGGTAGTGAAATAGGTCAGGAACAAAGCAAGTCACTATGCATTCTTAGAATATCATGCATCTTTGTATCATTGTTAAACGTCACATGATCGAAGACCACAGCCAGGTGAACCGACCCGAACATTTGTCATGGGCCCCAAGTATTGGGTGCTTTAGACACGTGTATTCATTTGCCATAGGCCCTAAGTATTGGGTGCTTTAGACACGTGTATTCATTTGCCATAGGCCCTAAGCATTGGGTGCTTTAGACACGTGTATTCATTTGTATATGTTGCTGTAAAATTGTCATATTTTGACAGGTGGATTAAAGAACTCCTGTCAGAGGCCCCAGAATTCATAGCTGCGGCCACATATGATCTCTGATGTCCAGGATTTTTTTTTATTATAAGTCACACTATATGACCAAGAAGATGACTTATAAAATCAATAAATGTAAAAAAAAAAAATCGGGTACATGTTCTTAATAACCAATACTGAATCAAAATAATGTTAAGAAGATTTAAGTTTGTATTCCCCCCCCCCATCCCCACCCACTACATTATTCTAGATAAAGAATGGCGTGACACCAGGGATACAGGATTGAAAAAATGAAGAAAAAAAAAAGTCAAGTCCTTTAACCAGAATCTGGGTCAGACAAAAGCTTCCTGACCAGTAAAAGCTTATAACGAGCCCCATGGTTATGGCGGTTAGAGTACAAGTACAAAATGAAACATAACATTTCCTACTTACTGAAACCGTTGGGCGTTTCTTGATAATTCAAAAATGAGCAAATCTGGATTAATCAATCACACATGTGTGGATTTAAATGTATAGAATAAATACAAGTTGTTTTTAATCTATCTAATACATAATTGTCTAAATCCCTTCGAGTTGTAAACTCTCATTAGTTTACAACGTATACATCGTTTTACCCCCACTAAATGACCTATCTGTACGAGTCTTGTACACACAAGAGTAATAGATCTTTATGCAAGTCTTCTATATACATGTCTAATACATCTTTACGCAGTTCCTGTACACATACGTCTAATAAA
Source organism: Bulinus truncatus (assembly GCA_021962125.1). Lineage (NCBI taxonomy): Eukaryota > Metazoa > Mollusca > Gastropoda > Planorbidae > Bulinus > Bulinus truncatus. The sequence goes on along the minus strand of JAGDYQ010000425.1, from coordinate 152,796 downwards.
TTCATATACAAGTCATATGCATACAGGTCTAATAGATCTATATGTAATTTATGTACACGCATGTAATGCAGGAAGTGTACGTCAACACCATATGAAACTGATGCTATCTAACTCGATGTGTCATTTTTCATCTCGCGCTCTTCCAGCCAGCCTGTTTTGTTTTGTAGACTTTCAGCAGTTTTTTTATCTGCTCTCGTTAAAGTCCCCCCCCCATCCCTTCCTAATTTCTCACGAGCAAATATTAATATTTGAAACGTTAAATTGAAGCTTTAAAACGTTTTTATTTAATAAAATAATTGCAGTCTGACAAATGAGAAAAAAAAATAAATCATTTTTTTTTGGTCATTGTACGCTGGGACATTGTTGTAATTGGGTGAATCCTGGCAACAAATACAAATCAATTATTTCATTAGAGAAAGAAGTGTGATGGAGAAATTCCTCATATAATCAAAGCTGTCTCTAAATTTGTTTATTCTCTGATCTAAATTAGCCCACCTTGTGTTGTATTTTCTAAACAGATGATTTTAAATTGAGTGATTACAGGACATAAATTGATGCGGAAAATTCATTCGACCAGCCTTTGATTAGAGTAGAATTAAAAAAAAAAATTAAATAAGGAAACAGAGACGCCAAAAAAAAAAAAACAGCAATATTTGTTGCTGCTGTACAATTCTGATGTTATCACTGTCCCTAAAGGTACTTTTGTCTACGAACCCCAAATATTCTTCGACAAACACTTTAGAATGAATCTGTTCCCAAGTTTGATATAACAAAACACTGCATGTAGATGGTTATATGGTTGTCACCAATGTCTAGGATGGTCTAAGACCAAATACAAACAAACTTTAAGTGTTGGTATCATTGAAGCAGTATTATAAAAATGTGAAAAAAAAGTTCTTAGCAGTGAATGAATATGATTTTAATATTGAGTCCAACCCCCCCCCCCCCCCAAAGAAAAAAATGAATGTGAAAAGAAATATATTATATTTTTTTATTTAAGACTCAGTAGTAAGTAAAATTGTAATTATGCATTTATTCACAATGCTCTACTGTAGTAGGCTATAATGTAGTGTAGAAGCATAATGTAGTGTAGTAGTATAAAGTAGTGTAGAAGTATAATGTAGTGTAGTACTAAAATGTAGTGCAGAAGTAGAATGTAGTGTAGTAATATACTGTAATGTAGTAGTACAATGTAGTGCAGAAGTATAATGTAGTGTAGTAATATACTGTAGTGCAGTAGTACAATGTAGTGCAGAAGTATAATGTAGTGTAGCACTACAATGCAGTGTAGTACTATAATGTAGTGTAGAGGTATAATGTAGTGTAGTAGTATAATATAGTGTACAAGTATAATGTAGTGTAGTAGTATAATGTAGTGTACACGTATAATGTAGTGTAGTAGTATAATGTAGTGTAGTAGTATTATGTGTAAAATCAAGTTGTTTTTTTTTTAAACTGATATACCTAGACATCGGGTTTGAGCCATAGACATGAGTACACGACAAAATTTATCTTGAAGTTATTAACATTTAAGTTATTTCATGGAGTGCGCCCACCTCAGTATTTAGGTCGTACCTTTGCTATTCCTTATTGTTCTAATTATGTATATTTAATGAAACGCATGTTTCAAATGTGTTGTTTAGTGTGTCTGTTATCAAAATGTGTTTAGTGTGTTTGTTATCAAAATGTGTTTAGTGTGTCTGTTATCAAAATGTGTTGCTTAGTGTGTCTGTTATCAAAATTATACTATTGTTTTCGTCAATGTACGTGTGTGTTGTGTTCTCTGTATGTATGTGCACGTGTGTGTGTTGTGTTCCATGTATGTGTGTGTGTACGTGTGTGGTGTCAGGAGGTCCCTCTAATGTAGGCCTGTACATACAAAGGCAATAAATGGATTAAGGGAGGTTTTTTTGTTTGTTTTTTTTTATTTACTCGACTTTGAAAGATGGATATTCAGGCTTAAGATTAAACTATTATATGATATGTAAACAGTAAATGCACAATCCATCTTATATACAAACCGCCTTATGTACAAACCAGCTGATGTGCAAACCACATCATGTACAAGCCACATCTGATGTATAAACTACCAAATATACAAACTACCACAGGTACAAACCACAAGAAGTACATAAAAATGACCAACTTATATACAAACCGCCTTATGTACAAACCAGCTGTTGTACAAACCACATTATGTACAGACAACATTTGATGTATAAACCACTAAATATACAAACTACCAGATGTACATAAAAATGTGTAAACCACCAAACATACAAGGCAGATGTTTTTATTACATTAACGCTAAAAATGTTGAGCATTTAACAAGAAAAAGGGAAAATCGTTTTTTTTTTATTGTGAGCTATTTAAATGAAACTGATGTTCAGGGAAAAGGTAAAGTGTAGGTTGGACATGAACAATTAACTTTTTGTATGAAAACGACATTTAGCGGGAGAAATCTTCCAGGATCTTTAGCCCAAGTTCCTCACCATTGCATCATTATATAAAAGAAAATGTCTTGGATACTGCTGTTTGTGTTCATGCCATGATTAATATTGGGGAATGGGTTGGTTAGTTTTACACTTTACTGAAAGCTTTGTGTATTAAAAATGTTAAGGTTGCATGATACACTACCGGTGATCATAGCTGAATGTTTCTTTCACAGTAAATATAATATCAACCAGCTGTACCCTGCAAAACCTTTGCATAGAATTATATACCCCAGGCTTGATCGGTAGGCTAGATTATTTTAGGTTTCGGGCAGATCCGATTATTTTTTTTATTGTATTTTAAACTGGAATACTATTGTATTAATTCTTTACTTTCGATTTAACGCAGATCCCACACTGATATTATTTATGCAGATTATTAACCGTTTTCAATTTTTTGTATATAATAATGTTTTTGATGCCAATAGTCTTGTATGTTCAGAAAGAAAACTTAGTTGTACGTAGGTGTTAGACATGTCTAATGAAAATTTAATCTTTAATCATAGCCCGCCGATCTATTTGTGTACACAGTACTAAAGAGTGCAGTGCGAAAACTGCATAATATGTTAATACTGTCACATTGCAAACCAGTGGATATATGATGTACCTACTTACACTTCAGACCGTTTTAGACTTGGTTAATTATATGAGTAAGGATCAGAGCTCGATTTAAGAAAAAAACCAGTGCCGGGGATGAAAAAAAAACCCTGCTGAGCCGGGGATAAATGTCTATGGTTTCATCCCCGGCAGGGATATATTAGCTAAAGCAGAGCAGGGGATGACAGTTCTCAGTGCCGGGGGATATCCCGGGCGGTAAATCGAGCCCTGGTAGGAATGGATGGTCGTACGTTGTAGAGCGCTTGACTGTAGGCCCAGAAAGGGGGAGGGGTGTCTCTGGTAGGGTTGGGGAGTGTCTCTGGTTCGAGCAACGGGATATTTTCAGGTCCACCAAAGCTTTAACGGGTCTCGGAAATAAAATGTGGCTGCACATTGAATGCCGTAGCCCGAAGAGCCTTTAACTCATCAGGTAATTTTTTTTTAATAATATAAATTCCACTTTTAAGGCCAGGTTTGGATTTGATATTTGAATGACAATTGTTCAGTCCGAGTTGGCCTATGATAATATATTTACACGCAGTGGCGTCACTAGGGTTGGTGTCACCCGGTGCGGTAACTCATGGTGTCACCCCTCTCATGACACCCCGGTCTCCATATTTTTTTTTCCAGAGACCGTATATATGTGCGCATGCGCGACTTTATTATTTTTTTTCCGTTTCCGGGGTCAGGATTTTAGCGATAATTGATATCTATAGGTCAGTGCAAGTATAACCAATAATTTCATTAAAATAATTAATAATAAAACGTACGCAGTGTCTGTTAATAATCGGAGATATTTTTATATTTGGCATTAATTTTTTTCGAAGCCTTATTAAGTCATTTGCTTTTAATAATCGGAGATATTTTTATTTATTTTTAAAAATTATATACGGCTTTGAATTATTTTAAATTACAAAATAAGAATATAGGCCTAAAACTAGATATTTTGCATTTTGGTGTCACCCCCCGCACCCCCCTAGTGACGCCACTGTTAACACGGCAGAAGTTCAAACAACTTATCTTACCTGGCCATTTTAAATCTTTAATTTAAAAATGATAGGAAATAACAGCCGATGTAATAAATTGATAGCTAGATTAAAAAAGAAATCTATGGACTGCTTAAAACAAAGATAATACAAAAATATCTCTTACATAAAAAAATGATAAAGATGTTAAAGGAATATCTAAGGTATAGCTCAGAGATCAAAAGCATTTATTGAACAAATCAAAATATGAATCGTTTAGAAATAATTTCTTGAAAGTTTGAGTTAAATTTATTCGTTTCGGCAGGTTTGTTTACTAAAAATAAAATTCAACGAAAAAGAAGTCATCAAATTACAAAAAGATATGCCAGAATTAATATTTGTACAAATCAAGCCAAATTTAATTTTTCATTTGTTGTTTTTAAGCTGCATTTTCCAGTCAATATTTGTAATAAACTTCAAAAGACTATTTTTAGAGCACGGTTAATCAATAAGCGACTAATGAATATCGTTTAGGCATTGAACTCAAAAGTTTTCTGCCAGGAATATAATCAAGACCAGTTGTTTGATTAAAAGCAATTTACTGGATTTCTTTTGCTGGTCGCTAATTTGAAATGTTTACATTTCAGCATCTGAAAAGAAATCCTTGTTCAAACTGATATTTTTGTCATTATTATTTTACTTAATTATTTTGATTTTTCAGTACATCTCACTGTGTGCATCTCTATAAACCTGTCTCCCTGTATCTCTCTCTCTCTCTCTCTCTCTCTCTGTATATATATATATATATATATATATATATATATATATATGTATCTCTATCTCTCTGTATCTCTCTCTATCTGTGTGTGCGTGTTTCTCACTCTCTCTGTTTCTCTCTCTCTCTCTCTCTTAAGCTTTCACTCAATCATACACAACACACATAAAAACATACACATTAATAACTCTTGTCTGCTTTATGTCATAATATTTTGCCATTCTCGTTCATTTCTCTCTCTCTCTCTCTCTCTCCCTCTCTCTCTCTCTCTCTCTCTCTCTCTCTCTCTCTCTCTCTCTCTCCCACCCACTAACCATTCGATCTTTTATCGTTTTGTAAATACATTATTTTTTATTATTTCTATTTTTTATTTTGCCAGCCACAAAAAACAACATACTCTGAATGAACCGTTGTCAGAGCTCTGGGTTTAAAATATGAGATGGTCGGGATGGAGGAATAAAGGGGGTGGGGCAATTTTCAAAGATTATTAGGGGGTGCGATATGAGCAAGCGGTAATCTTTTAGCCTGAGGGCCATCAAATGTACCTTCCCATTGGTCATCCTAAAAATGTAAGACGGGCATAACATTTGATGGTCATTGTGTTAACCAAACAGTCCCTACGAAATGATGTAGGGTGATTGTGTCCGCTAGAAACTGTGTAGCTAGACTTTATATAGTCTCGAATATCTTTCAACTCGTTCAATACCTACGGGGTATTCATTGGTCCCATTGGGACTTTCATGAAATTCTATTGGGATGTATAATTGCAGCTATCTGTGTCACAGAGTAGGGACCTCAGTGAAATCCAATTGGGACATATACTGCAGCTATGTGTCACAGAACAGGGACCTCAGTGAAATGATATAGGGACATATACTGCAGCTATGTGTCACAGAGCAGGGACCTCAGTGTAATGCTATAGGGACATATACTGCAGCTATGTGTCACATAGCAGGGACCTCAGTGTAATGCTATAGGGACATATACTGCAGCTATGTGTCACAAAGCTGTACATCAGTGTGCATGTGACATCTGTTTTAAAGTACAAGTAATGAAATAAGTTGAGTGTACATAGAATGGCATATTATTTTTAGTCCTTATGCCAAAAAGAGTTAGAGTTAGATACAGAGAGAGTGAGTGAGAGAGAGAGAGAGAGAGAGAGAGAGAGAGTGAGAGAAAGAGAGAGAGATAGAGAACAAATTGGTAATAGGGAAGCCATTATTGACTAAGACATTTATGTTATCTCTTCTGCATAAAATGACCATTATTCGCAGATATCAAGTCTGATATGGAACAGTTGAAGGTGAAATACATGTTTTCATTTCAAAGGTAGTCACAGAGCTTACAAACAACAACAACAACATAGTTTGCTAGAAATAAGTATTCCGAATTCTAAAACCAATATCGGTAGTTACTAATCATTATTCAAATCACACAATGGCAGCCATTCCATCTTGTCGAAATAATTACTAAATCTACACAAATAATGCACAACCCTTGATTGAACACTGCATTACAAATACAAACAAAAATCTAAAAAGAAATACGTCACATTCACCAAGCTCTTAAATTACATGGCTGTTACCTGCTGTTACCTGATGTTAAAGAATCAATCTACTTTTTATCTTGTTCTAACTCAGATTTTTATGAACCGTAAAATGACGTCATGGTGAATGAACCATAAAATCTGAAACGCCAGCACTCGGACTACAATGAGATCTAGGCGCCAGGTGATATCAAGATGGTAATCTCTCCTTCTCTCTTAAGCTTTCACTCAAACACACACACACATGCAAACATACACATTCATTACTCTTCTCTGCGTTTTGCTACTTTGCAATTCTCTTTCATCTCTCTCTCTATATCTGTCTATCTATCTATCTATCTATCTATCTATCTATTTATCTATCTATCTATCTATCTATCTATCTATCTATCAATCTATCTATCTCTATCTCTCTCTTAAACTTTCACTCGCTCTTTCTGTACTAACCTAAATAACTATTTTCATAATGATAACATTGAAACAATGACTGCACTTTGTATGTTGGCTGAACTATTTGTACACTGCCTCAACTTAAAATGTTGGCTGAACTATTTGTACACTGACTCAACTTAAAATGTTGGCTGAACTATTTTTGTACACTGATGCAACCTGGATGAAGGACTACTAACGAGGATTACCGATAATGAGCAGACGATAACGATGCTCCTAATGGTGTGCATGTATGCAGGAGAAACACAACAAAGAGAAAGTAGGGTGGGGATGGGTGATGAAAGAGAGAAAGATAAATACAGATTACACGTTAAAAGATGGGAGAAAATAGGCTAAATAAATGTAATTATCCTTCAGCTTTCACTTATGATTATTAGACAGTTCCATTTCAAAGAAACAAACTTTCAAAGCTTTTGAAAAGTTAAAAAATTAAAAATATGAAAATCTGGGAAATTGGAAACTCAGACAACTGGGACATCTCTTCTCCCCCCCCCCCCCCCCAAAAAAAAACAAACATCGGGGGGGGGGGGGCTGACGGGATTTTGGCTACCCCCCTCCCTTCCCTGGGAGGCCCTAAGCGTATCATTCTGAACTGTGTGTGTGTGTATAATATAATATATATATATATATATATATATAATAAATGAATAATTTGTTGAATCATCTCCAGAGACTGACTCCGGAATGTCTGTGTGTGTGTGTTTCCGACGTGTCTAGACCACTTTACTCTACAATAACCGGAAGCTAAATTGGCTGAAATACCGGGAGATATAATTATACTCCCCTCCATGTAATAATACTGTAATGGTACCCTCCAACCGGTCATAAATTCTGGTCTCTAGACCTCGCGAGTCCAGTAAAAGTTTCCGCTGCAATCGAAATATTCAGACATGTTCGGATTGCCGATGCGGGGTAGTTTTTTTTACACAGTGGTAAACAAATCAAAAAACGCTGCTAAGAAAACAAAAATCTATTTTGAGTAGAAAAGGGTTGAGGTTATTTTTACGTATTCTTTAATACCGAGCCCATAACTTCTGCGAGAAACTTTGTAGTTTGCACCCAGTAACGTCCCTGCAGGAATGAGTTCTCTGTCACTTAATTATGTAAATCACTGTTCGGACAGTTTTTGTCGTGTCCTCTTCTACATCTTTATCATGTCGACACTGTGATTGAAATTAATACAGATGACATGAATGATTGGAATCAACACATAAACCATCACCACCCCCACGCAATACCCCTATCATATACACAACCAAAGTGTCACCGAATTATCTGTAGTGCACTCATTACCTCAGCTTATATGAACTCAGTAAATCAGAAAACATAACAAACCTTCCCCCCCCCCTCTTACTCTTACAACGGCGCACATTTCCGCAGCGGCATCGGGATCGTAAAGGACCCGGAAGGGGGGGGGGCATTAGAAACAAATAAAAAAAAAAGAAAACTTATGTTATTTTATAAAAAAAAAATATTAGGATCGGCAATAAGGAGATTTTCATGAGTTACATTATACTGAGAAAATGTACGCTCCTGGGTGGACAACTCATTTGTATGTTTCACAGGATTGGGGTCCCTCTAATCAAAAGAGACTGCAAAGCTCAGAATTTAAGTCCACGACTAGTGGACTCAAGCTAACAAAATTCAGTCGATATCCACACTGGCCGTTAGTGAATAGGTTAGTCTGGCTTTTGTTACGAAACAATCCGCTGTTTTATTCTCCGTTATTTTCCATGTTACAACTGTAGTTTGAGTTCTCCCTTATTTTCCATGTTACAACTGTAGTTTGAGTTCTCCCTTATTTTCCATGTTACAACTGTAGTTTGAGTTCTCCCTTATTTTACGTGTGGCTGTTTCAACTGTAGTTGTCTTCAAAGAACGTTTTTGCTTCCCAGATGATCATCTGAACAAATCAATGACAGACCTTTTTGCTAAATAACACTAATAATATCAAGTATAAACCACAACACTATAGTATTATCAAAGACTGTAGACTTAGTTCATTCATTGCATCATATTTATAATGAAACAATGGTATTACTTTTACAGGTCACATTTCCGCTCTGAGCAAACGTAAAGTGAACACATACGGAAGTTGAATTACGCGTTTAATATACTTTATCGCCAGGCTTGTCCATGGAATGGGATTCCCGCTGGAACCCCATGGGACGTTTCCCATGGGATGGGACTGGATGGTACTGCACACATTTGTATTTTCCATGTCCCATGGGCCACGGCATGGGACAGCGTAGCCGCGTCATAGCGACTTGATGTGCACCTGAGCTACCCCAAAATCTGTTAATTTTTAAAGCTTTTAATCCTTCTTTTTCATTTTAATATGTATTGCGTAATCTTTTCTTTATCTTTTGGTGGGACACCGGATAGCAGATAATAAATAAATACACATAACCTTTTATCATATAAGATGGTTCGTTTGCATTTTGGTGCGTCAGCCCAAAGATGTGGTATAAACAACTAGATGGAGCGCAAGCTATAAACACCAATAGTACGGCCTGATTTTAAGAGATGGGCGGAGATTACATATACATTTGCCATGCGTAGCTGAAGCAATACGCATTTATGCATAATCTGTTTACCGCTTGCGTGTAGCGGAGGCACAACCGTTACGCCAGCAAGAGTGTCAGAAAGACACTAAATTGTCGTATTGCGGTATTTCGTATTAAGATTAAACTTTTTTTTTTTATGAAACAGTATTGAATATTCACAAAATCAAATTTATTAAATTCTGTCGTTTTACATGTTTGTGTATATAGTCCAACCCAGTAGACACTAAACTTAAACTTTCAGAAATTTCTTATTTTTATTTCAACGGCATTCCATAACGTCAATATTATCATGGGAATCCCATCGGACGGGACAGGCATAAATTACCATGGGATGGGATAGGATGGACAAGCCAGTATATTGGCCAACGATAATTGCGTAAATATACCATGCTTACGAATTAATGACGTAATCAGAAGAACGACGTTGGTTTTAAAAACTCTCTGCTACTCTCTAAATTTAGAACTAAATTGTCTTTGTTATCTTAACCCACTAGAAGCACCAAAGTAAAAATAGAACAGAAAGAATTTTGAGTTCGTTTGGTTTCTGAACTTTTTATTTCTAATGGTGCATACCCTAAACCCTTGCAGTCTTACTGATCTATGGAATAGATCTATTAAACAACTAGCTTTTTTTATTTGTAATACTTGGAGAACAAGTAAAAACGTGATTTTGAAAATTTTCAACTGCTAATACTTAAACTCTTTAATGGTATACAAATTAGACTTGAAACAAATGTTTAGTGGCATAGCACATTTACACCAGTTGTTTGTGTCCAACTTATGATTTCACGCATTAATCTATGTAGGGCCTACTGTAATACTATTTTTTACACAGTCAAAATTTCGTTACCATTGTAAGTTATATAAATATATCATCTAGCTTTAGAAAAAAATTAGATCATTATTCATTACTTTTAAACTATTGAACTTTTTTTTATAAAATTATCACCCATCCAATTTTTTTTAAAAAAGTCTCCGTTTTTAAATTTTTATTTCTATTCTACAAAAGATTGATTATAATTTGTCGAAGCCATTGATTTTTTTTTCTAACCATCGGTATTCTTTTAATGAACAAGCTAATTTTTAAAAATCTTTTTTGATTGTATACACAATGGCGGTTTTCCCGCCTATATGGTCCGCTTCTATTAAACCTAAGCAGAATTGTGTCTGCTTTGCTTATATAATTAGTTAAATCAAAGGTTAAACATGCGTAATAAATAAGTTTAATATTGTGATGTTTCACACATAAAAATTTTTTCATTAAATATTTTTTTCAATGCTCGTCACATTGCCCTGAGGCAACACGTCCCTGGCAGCTCTGAAATATGTGTCCCACATTTTTGTTGGTAGTATATAATATAATAATAGCGATTTGGGCGCTGCGTTAAATTGAAAGTAAAGAATTAATACAACAGTATTCCAGTTTAAAATACAATCATGAAAAAAAAATCGGATCTGCCCGAAACCAAAAAATAACCTCGCCTGCCGATTAAGCCTAAGGGGATATATGCAAATGTTTTGCAGGGTACAGCTAGTGTACAACTAGCATCCACATATAGTTAGTTATAATTGTCATAAGTGTATTGCTGTTATGTGATATATAGATATGTGTCTAGAGTATAATAATTTTTGTGCTCTTAAGCAATGGGTTTTTTCATTGATTACATATACTACATTTCATATACAATATCGAAAGTGATTGTATGTAGTATTTTTTTTTTTACGAGTACAAGTGTACAGAGTATGTATGTGTAAAATATTTGTATACAGTGCCTGTGTATAGTATTTGTGTATGGTACCTATGTCGAGTGAGAGTGGGACAAAACTCCCATCAGACAAAACTCTTACGGGCAAAGCTGGTGGGGGTTTGTCCATGTGGGGTTATGTCTGCATGGTGTTTTGTCCGGATACCATGTAGAGTACGGGCAAATGGCGGTGCGTTGCAGAGAGCTTGATTGACGACCAGGGTTCACACAGCTTTAAATAGGTACGTGACATAAGTTGGTGGAGTAAATGCGGCTGAGCATTTTATGTATATCTACTGGAACAAATGAATTCTATTCTTCAAATGCCCCGATAAGAAATTTTTTTTTAACTATGTTGAGTACTTGTGTAGAGAGCGAGAGAGAGAGAGAGTAAGCTGGATCATTCATAATCCTACAATGCCTAAAGTTTGTAATGGCTGGACTTAGAATTTTCACCAGATACTATAAGGTGATACCTATTCGGTTGTTTTAACACGAAGACGTTTCTCGCGGGATTTGATCATGACACATCGGGTCGTCTATCAGTTTTACGTTGTGTTCAATGTTTCCCTTAGAAACTTCTCTTGACTAGAACGTCTGCTTGACTATAAACCCGAATTACGAGAGTAACGGGTGTACCAACACCCCACCCCTCTTTAATCCATCTTGGTGGGTAACTTCGTGGCTATCGAATTGTTAGCCAGAGTTTCATAGCTCAGGTCAGTGACTCCTAGTCACTTTGGTAGGCTTAAAATAGACATTGAACAGTTTCACTATCGTCTCCCTTGATAGACCTAATACTAAAAGTGGAATTGTATGAAGGCATTTATCAAGCTGTAGTAAAGTAGTTAAAAAGATTTGAATAACAATAATTTGTTGTTGTTTTTTTTGTTTGTTTGTTTGTTTATTCTAATATGAAGGATTTAAGCTGACTAGGGAAAATATAATGTCCGTGTTCTAAAAAAATACATCTGATTGAAATTTAAATACCTTTCTTTTTGTAATTGTTCAGCAAAAATGAAAGAGCATGTTTATAAATAAGGCTGAGCCTAAAATAAATTTAAAACGTGTTTTTTTATTGTTTAAACTGTTTTAAAGTTAATGTATTGTTTCAGCTGTTTGTTTTGAAAACAAAATATAAATAAATACCTAAGAGAAAATATTAACTAAAAATCAATAAACTAACAAGAGTGATTTAAAAAAAAAAAACAGAATCTTTCAGTACCGTAGCGAGCTTATCTCGCGCCCAGGGCACAATACTTTTTTTAAAAGACCTTTTTAGCGCCTCCCCCCCCCCCAACCATTCGAATAATATTAGGCTATACGTAAAATATACCATTTGGCGCCCCTTGGAGACTAGCGCCCGGTGCATGATGCCCCCATTGCCCACCCCTCGCTACGCCTCTGGAATCTTTATCATAATAGACTTGTCGTTTTGAAGCTGAACAAGCAAACCTGTCAATTCAAAACGTCCAAGCTACACACATATTTTTTTTTCTATTACTAATTCAGTGTGAAGTTGTTTTATTTTCTCCTTCATTGCATTAACCCACAACTTGCCCTGCAGACACCAAGAAACTGTTGTATCCAAGTTAGTCGGGTGAGAAATTGGTTCTGCTTTTCGAAATTTAATTTTTTTTGGCATTGAAATGCAAAGGGTGACAAATGTGGCTGGGAAAATATACAGCATCGTGGGATAACTCTGTTAGCCCGGGAAGCGGGAACGGCAATTAGAAAACCCCGGTGACCTCACCAGGACGGGTAACTCCCGGGGCGATAACCGTTGTGTAATTGTTTTTAATACAGATGGGTACAATGATAGATGCCAGATGGGTAGTTAGGTATATCGATAGATAGATAGATAGATAGATAGATAGATAGATAGATAGATAGATAGACAGACAGACAGATAGATAGATAGATAGATAGATAGATAGATAGATAGATAGATAGATAGATAGATAGATAGATAGATAGATAGATAGATAGATAGACAGACAGACAGACGGGCAGATAAATAGATAGATAGATAGATAGACAGACAGACAGACAGACGGGCAGATAAATAGATAGATAGATAGATAGATAGATAGATAGATAGATAGATAGATAGATAGATAGATAGATAGATAGATAGATAGATAGACAGACAGACAGACGGGCAGATAAATAGATAGATAGATAGATAGATAGATAGATAGATAGATAGATAGATAGATAGATAGATAGATAGATAGATAGATAGATGATAGATAGATAGATAGATAGATAGATAGATAGATAGATAGATAGATAGATAGATAGATAGATAGATAGATAGATAGATAGATAGATAGATAGATAGATAGATAGATAGATAGATAGATAGATAGATAGATAGATAGATAGATAGATAGATAGATAGATAGATAGATAGATAGATAGATAGATAGATAGATAGATAGATAGATAGACAGGCAGCGACACACAGGCGGCAGAGATGAATGTAGACCAGGATAAATATATACCCTACTTTATTTAATTAAACCAGTAAACTTCTAATTATTAACTTTCATCATCGCTAACAATTTTATTGCTCGTTTTCCTCGTCTATCATCTATACATTTTAATTGCTTGCAATTTTTTTTGCCCAATTAGCTGTAATTGGGGGTAAACTTCAGATAAAACTTTATTTTTTCATTTATTTTTTGGCCCGATGCTCATTGGTTCTTCCTTAGCTGAAAATGAAAAAAATAAACTTACAAACTTAAACTAATGTAGTATTGACATAAAAAAACAACAAAGGTTAGGGCACTTAGGTGTGTTCTTGCAGGGGGGGGGGTACAGGTGATCGTTTACTTTACCATTACCTAAGATGAGCTCTGTATAATATTTACAGCTTACTTTTAATTTTATTCACCCCCCCCCCATGTTTTGGGCAATTATAACAAAGAAAGAAATGTTTTCAGTTAAATGTTGAGTTAGGATGACGAATACTTTAGTCTCAGGCAGACAAAGGCACGCAAAAAATATAATATATATATATATATATATATATATATATATATATATATATATATATATATATATATATATATATAAGCGATTTCGCCTCTGCGTTAAATCGAAAGTAAAGAATTAATACAACAGTATTCCAGTTTAAAATACAATCATGAAAAAAAAAATCGGATCTGCCCAAAACCAAACAAATAACATAGCCTACCGATCAAGTCTAAGGGTATATAACTCTGCGAAAGTTTTGCAGGGTACAGCTAGTATATATGCATGTATATTCTGATAGGATGGTCGTGTGGTAAAGTATTTGACTGTCGATCTTTGATAAGATACCAAGGGAATTTTTCAGGTCATGGTTAAAGTTCCCTCTGTGTCTCCCGTGGAGCCTCCATGTTCATTGCACTGTCGGCTATTATGGAGATGAAAGATTGGGGACTGCTAAAACAGTGCCATAGTGGCTTATAGGATATCTAAGAGATAAACATTTCGTTCTTATAGATTCTACATAGATAAACATCTCATTATAACAGGGACTTTATAGATAGACAGATCAAGTGACACCTCTAAATTATAGAACTCTTTTTGGGTTCGTTTGTAATTTTTTTCCAGCGTTAAGGGGGATCTATACTCCTTACAAGAGTATCCTTGTCAGAAGCTGATGTGGCAGCATATTTTCGCTACTTTCTTTTCTTCTAAGCTTACACTTCCACTTAGTTATTATTATATATATATATATATATATATATATATATATATATATATATATATATATATATGGTGAGTGTATGGGATCGAGAGTATTTTATGTAAAAATCCATTTGAAAATATATATATATAAAACCCATGTACGGAATATTCCATTGTTTATCATTTATGATGAGGGACGGATTGTTGAACATCTTGGAGTGCTCGACTGTCAATCTGAGTGTCCAAAGTTTGATCCTCTTTGAGAGTCCTGAGAATATTTCTAGGTCCTTGTGAAAGTGAAAGTCGGTTGTTAGTCCTTCCAGCTTTAAAGGGGTAACTGACATTAGTTGGAGAAGTTTATGCTGTTAGGCTTTTGTCATACAACCTCTTTTAATGCCATGGTTACAGAAACAGATGAATTCTACACTTCATCTGCATCGAAGGTCCTATATGGCTAGGAGAATACTACGCTTTATAAAGGGGAAAAACTGACTAAGATTCGGAATTTGAACGAATTTTGGTTTTTGGAGGCATCAAGTTTTGCTTTCACTTGACCGTCAACGTTATAAGCATGGGCGTATTCATGGGGGGGGGGGCGCAAGAGGGGGCATTTGCCCCCCTACATTTTGAAAAAATGTCATATAAGAGGGAGGCATTTGCTCCCCCCCCCCCTTACATTTAAAAAAAAATGTTATAAAGTTGTTATTTGCCCCCCCCTGGAAAATTTTATCCCCCCACTGGAAAAATTCCTAGCGACGCCCATGGTTATAAGCGCTCGTCACTTTTTTTTAAACGCTCAACAAGGAACGGTTTCTTTGACATTTTAAGCATCAATTAAGTGGCTTTCGACAATTTCTATTAGTCTGTTACTTTTTGAATTTTACCAGACGTTTCATTTTCATTTCACATCACGTTACGAAAGTGAGTCCAGTAAAGGGTTGAACCGAACATATGCGTCTTGATTACCCGGATGTTGTGGTGTATACGCTTTTGCATTGGAGATTTTTCTTTAAGTGGGTTACAATTACAAACTTCAGGGAAGATCTAACAAAGACGTTTCGTAGATTATCTCCAGGCTGGCTGTAACCAGATGCACTTCCCTTCCTGGCCATCTCGTCAGCTAGTATTACACACTTGTGAAGGGCGGGGTGGTAGCAGTGGGGTGGGGGTGAGAGAAAAACAGCGACATTGTGCTCTTATTGACATTTTAAAAGGGAAGGAATGGTTGTGCGCAGTAGAACACTCGGCCGTCAACCGGGTTTTTAGCGCGCCCCCCCCCCATTCGAAAACCATATAATATTATATGTAAAATATACCATTTGGGGCCCCTTTGTGAGTAGCACCCAGGTGACCCAGGGCATGATGCTCCCCTTGCCCCCTCCTTCACTACGCCGCTGTGTGTTGCAATAAGACAACGACACGATGCGGCATCTCGATGGGTTTATTGCGGCCTCTCAATGACTTTATTGAGGCCTCTCGATGACTTTATTGAGGCCTCTCAATGACTTTATTGAGGCCTCTCAATGACTTAAATACGGCCTCTGTGAGTTTATTGCGGTCTCTGCTAAGCTTGATGCGACCTTTTGAGGTGAGGTGGCATTAAATAACTCCATACCACAATGTAAATGAAAAAAACTGAGATGCTGCTCTCATGGGCCTAATATTTTGACCACGACTTCTATATTTGTATCACTGATTCACACTGGTATCATGCTGTAATTTATTCTTGATTCTACGTGTGTTTCTATTTTTTCTTTAAAACACATTCTTAGCGATGTCACTGTTTACGGGACTACAATGGCTAAAAGTAAGCGTGGGTGATAGTTTGTATCTATTAGATTTATAAATGACAAAACCATAACATCAACACAACGCTTTGGGATAAGTATGTCTACCAGCTCTCTTCATTGCTAAATTAAACACAGTAAAGCCTACTGGGCTTTGTTCATCCTAACTACATTCAATGAAAAGATTTAAGAACAATAGTATCCTGTATAATTATCTGTATGATCTAGAGAAATTTTATTTTTACTTTTTAGTGCATTTTAGTAAGAGCTTATTTTTCAAAAGCTATACGATTTTACTCCCCTTCATTTAGGGGTTATGTCCATCATTCATTTCTAGTATTACAAAATTTAGAAATGCATCAATGGTAATGATTTAAAAGTGTACCCAACAAAATGATAAATACGATTTTACTCCCCTTCATTTAGGAGTTATGTCCATCTACACTCATTCATTTCTAGTATTAGAAAATTTAAAAATGCATCAATGGTAATGATTTAATAAAAGTGTACCCAACAAAATGATAGAGAAATTTTACTCTGAATTTTTTAAAACAATAGAAAGAAAGGTGAAGGCCTAGTTTTAGCAAGCACATACTTGTAACTATTTGACATAGCAGTGATTAACAGGGCAACAGTTTTCAAGTCGACATTCATTTCTTTTACATCACGCTTTCACAAATCCCGTATTTCAGCCCAAGTATGTTAACATTTCCACTGTTTGACAGTTGATAGCCTTTGATGAATCAATGCTAATGTCTCCACAGGGTACATGAGTCAGATGCACACGCCAGATACGGAAGTAATTGTCGCTCACAGCAGTTTACATCACAGCAAGCCTTTCTCCCACGTTCAAAACCTAATGCCCTGTGAGTAAAGGGAGAAAAAAATACTGTGAGACTTCTGATACGTTAATCTTTGTGATGTACGGTTAGTTATAACTTACGTTGTAAGAACAGTTACCGATAAAGATGAGAGTTGACTTTTGAAACATGAAATCATTATATATATATATATATATATATATATATATATATATATATATATATATATATATATATATATATATATAACGATTTGGTACGAAAACACCTATTGTAAAAAGAACCTATGTAGATTTTCATTTCATCAATATTGACATTAATATTTTTTGTTTGTTTACCTTCATTCAGTCTCTTCTTGTTTTGTTTACACGAGTGAAGCAGGCGTGAGCTGATCAGTGCTGTTGTTTTTATTTTTCTAACATCATATCTCAGTGTTGTTTGTTTATTAATTTGGTTATCCTCGTTTGTATAATTCATTGTTTAATGTAATTTCAACTGTCTTTTTATTTATTTCTACCACTTTTCAATTTATTGATTTGTCACCACTAGTATAAGTATTGATTTATCCCAACTTGCCTGTTAATTTGCCATCACTTGTCTATTTATAAATTTAGCAGTCATCACCTCTGACCCATCTTCCATGTCTAGAATCATACAACAGGAAGAAGAGGAAGTGAATAAAATTGTGACACAAATTAAAGGGAAATTGACACAAGCTGGGGTGAGTAAATAGTGCTAGACATCTCCATTTGTGTTAGCCATACCTGTTGGCCCTATGCATTCATGATGAACATGTCAAATGGTGTTGACCATATTAATTTGTTTTCATCATATCCATTGGTGTGAAGCTTATGGAATCTACCATTAAAATTCATGTGGATGTTTTATGAATTGTTTTGCATAGATACTATTAAATCTATTAATTGAGCATGCTGTCACACAGTCAGGCCCGTAGCGTGCGAGGGGTCAGGGTGACCGGGCCCCCCTGCGTTTTGTCTGGCCCCACTGCATATTTGTTCTATTTAGTCAAATGTATTACCTGGCTGTAGAATGCCTGGCCCATGCTGTAGAATTTTCACGATACGGGGCTGCACACATTACTGTTTACACCGTTCATTTAACATGGTCCAAATATTTTTTTTTTGCCAGGTTAGAGGGAAGCTACTCAGACTAAATGGAGAACCCGGTGCAGCCATCATACAGGCAGCGCAAGAAAACGGGGTACACTGTATTGTAACAGGGTCACGTGGTTTGGGCACTGTAAGAAGAACACTGATTGGCTCAGTCTCAGACTATATTCTTCATCATTCACACTGTCCTGTACTGGTGTGTCGACATAAGGATTTATAACTGTTTGGACGGATGCACTTATATAGTTCAGTCTACAGCAATAAAGTATATTGATACTTTTATGTATGACTAATTCTTCTATATCCACAAAATGTTTACTCTGTTAAAAAGATTATGTCATCATAAAAATATGAGATACACACATACTATTTAAATGGACATTTAAATCTGAAAACCCTGGTATGAGTGGTATTGAAATCTAGTTTAAACCTAATAATATCTAATATACTGGTGTATAGATCATAGATGTATTATACTTAACTGATTAAATTAACTATAATACTTGTTTAATTTACCTAAATTTTGAATATTCGTAAAACAATATGTGTATACTTGTAAATGTGTTTATTATGAATAATTATGCTTTTGTATGTAGATTTCAAATAGTTATTCACTTGTTTTCATTTCAAACTAAAATTTTTTGCAAAAATAGCAACTAAAAGACTAACATTAAGCTGCATTACTTTCTGTCCACTCTTTCTGTATTGTGTGACAAGTCTGGGACATGAATGTGAATGTCTAAACAACATGAGTGATGGAATCAAAGGAAATATGAGTGAAACATTCTTTGAAAAAAAAAATGAGTGCTGCGAAAATAGTTTGAAAGTTTATTAATCTGGAAATTCGATGTCATGTTTCAATAATAAACTTCAGGTGTGAAGTTTTTAAATATTTCATAAAACATTGGTTAAGTTTATTAAGAGTTTAAAAAAGGTTATTTGTTGAAATAAACAAACAAATTTAAAAAAAATGAAAATTTTATTCAAAAATTTATTAAAAATGAAAAAAAAAAATAGATTCATAAAAATGTTTATGGACTTCAGCAAAAAACAAAAAGTTGTGCATAGCTCATGGCTGGTGACAAATTTAACTCTACAGCAAAAAATGAGTCTTAATGTTGGAAATAAAAACAATAATCACGGTATTATGATAAACTTCTGAGGTAAAATATTATATTTTGAGATTCATAATATTTATGAGCATACACTAAAATCTCTTAACACAGAAATTACTTTCAACAAATATTGTTTTTTTTTATGTTTGGGCCAAACTTTCTTAATTTCTTAAGCAGCTGTCTTCAGTTGTTTAGTAGAAAAGATTACAGTTCAGGGTGAAGATCAGCTACTTTGACAACTCCAATATAGGGATTGCTAAAATGACCTATGTAGACATTATCACCATGTTGGAAGGCTTCACTGAGGGCATACAAGACTTTGGCTCCTGGATCATGATGTGATGAAACAATAATGCCCTCTGGACTGACCTCAAGCAAAAGACCATGCCTGGGCAAAAAAATGTCAAAGTAAGAAGTGGGGACAACCTGAAAAAATAATATCAAGAAATTATACATGCAAATAAAGCAAATTATTATGCAACAGCTTTTATAACAATGTGCATATGCCTTTCCAATAATAAATTATTACAAATGTTACCCAATTTAATTGAGAAGATGATATTTAAAAAAAAATATGCAGTGAAAAAAATAGCCACTACATTTATTTTGTAGACATGGCAAGAGAGATTGTAAAATCTGTAATCTTTAACTAAATTAATTCTAAGAGTTTCTAAATTCTATAAAATGACATATATTTGGTATATCAAAAATTCTTTGTTTCCTATAAAAGTACAGCCGTAAACACTATGTATAAATCATTCAACCCTAGGGGCTACAATTACTAAATATGGGGTGGTCATGCATGAGGTTTTATTTATTCAAAATATCCCATACTATAGTCAATATAACAGAATTTAGTAATAAAATATTTGAAAGACAATTTATTCAATTTTAGCAGCTCTAAGCTCAACAAAAAGCTGCTTATCGCATTAAGAGCCACATTTTATACCATAGTCCACATTTTTTCATCTCAAGCTATGGGCGCATATAAACAGGTTACATATCAAAGCATTTTTTTCTACTCATGGCTATTAGTTTTGATTAGAAACAGCAGTAAAGGGCAATCATCTATAATAGTCAGTAGGATCAAAATAGTTAAATCACTCCAATAATATAAAAAAAATATCTTGGCTTTCTTCTTGCTAAAAAAATCAAGGATATGAAATAGTTAATCAGATTACCTTTGTCAAGAATCGTTTTATTGAGGGATATGGGGCTACGTTGTCAAGGAAGGAGCCAATGGGACTTGAGCCTTGAAAGCGGACTGATCCCATCCCAATGTAAAAGTTTCCCCGACTATTCGGCTTAATGTTGTCAGGATATCCAGGTAAGTTGGAAATAAAAGCTTCCTTTTGTCCAGCATTTGGACCTTTGATGTAGACTCTGTGTATAAAAAAAATAAAGATTTCATTAAAATTTGCTTAGAAAAAATATAAAATATGTATCTATTTCTTAAATAAAACAACAGTTAATTGTTCTAGAAATATTTTCAGATCTTAATTTTACAAACAAGGGTTAGGGTTTGAAACCTTAAATGAATAAACATGAGAATTGATAAATTTGGGACTAAATAGGCAAAAAAAAGGTTTCAGTTTGAGAGCTATAGTAAATTGATTTTTAAACAAAATCCTATATGTCAGAGTAAAAAAAATTAGTTATGAAATAAATGTGTTTTAAACAAAGTTTATACATGAATTATTTATTCTGTGTTTCTGTGTAACCAAGTGATAAAAAAGTTTGCAATGATTTTAAATTGTTACAAAGATTTTCTTTCATTGAATTAATTTCCATTAAGAATCAGTAAACAATCTACAGTTGCTCTAATTCATTCAGTTATACATAAATATATACATGTAATACTGGAAACTGAATTATATTTTTTTCAAAAGAATATTTCCAATTTGAACAATTATGATGAAAAATCACAAGGATAGTTAAATAATGCTAGTGAGGGTACACCAATGCTAAAAGTTTTACCTTATCTAATATAAAAAAATATTTAGTATTTGAAAAACAATTCAATTAATACATAAACTGACATTTTTTCAAGCTCTTATAATTGAAGAGTTGCATATATCTCAAAGAATTCACATATAAAGATTCTTTGTTTAAAAATGTATTATTTACTTTGATATTCTTGAAATACTCATTTCCGCAACCAGAAGATAGCTCTCATCTTTGGAAAGAAACAGACCATTAGCAAGATAAAAACCATCAGAGACTAGCCAAGATTGTGAGGTTAATGGATCAAATGCAATAACTCGTCCAAGATTATTGGTTTCTATCACCTGGAATAAGGAAGAAAATAATATGCTAAAGAAAAATGTTAATAGAAGGTAAATATTGATTACAATAGACCAATAGTGACTTAAAGACTTAAATTATTGAGCTAAGGTAGTTATCTATGGTAAGCAAAAGGTATTCTTTTCTGATTAATTTAAAAAACTTGTATGCAGAAATACAAATATTAAGTATTACTTCTAAATAGCTAATTAGATATTTAAAAAAAGACACTATACAGCCTTGTTCATTAGCTTATATAACACTAACATAGTTATCAGTACAATAGCCTGCAATACAAAAAAAAACATTAAGTACATACCTCATACCTGTAATTTCGTCGCTCCCACTTAGTACTAGAATCTGTAAAGAAGATGGTTCCATTACTGGCTAAATCAAGTGCATTCAGGAATAGAAATCTAGAGCCATTAAATTCTGGAAATAAAATGATGAACATTTAATAAAGTGTATTATAGTTTGCTCCTAGATAAATATTGGCTGCTAAAATATTATGGCTGAGATTTCCATTTGCATGCAGTGTAGTCTTGAAATTATTAAGCTATTTGTAAAAAAAACAAATATTTTGTTATGAAAATAGACTGTATATGGAAATTATTACAAAATGTGAAACAGATAATTAAGTGATTGTGCCTCATTCAATATAATATATGAGAGCAATTTGTAGCCAACACACATCAAAATGGTGCACGATTCTTGACATGTTTTCACAAAATATCACCATCAATTTTTACAGCAGCATAGGTTTTCTTTTGCATAAGGTATTTAATTCTCATTCCTTACAATCTTATTCATTTTCTTTCGTATTATTTTTTTTTAATTGCAAAAAGACTGTTTGCACACACTGCATACGTTTTTTTTAATAGAATTACCATATTCAAAGGAAATTACTAATATAGTTTATTCATATTGATTTGAACTGACACATTAATAAAAATTATTTGACAAAGTTAATAATAATTTCATTAAAAATCAAAGAGTAAATCACAGAAAAATTAAACAAATGAAAATTGTTTTCAAGGCATTTAAAATGATTTAACATATTTATCAATAATCAAACTTAAATTTAGTGACAAATAAATAAAATTTCAATATTAAAATTAATAAAGCATTTCACTGAAATTCTGTGTATTTTGTTTATGCATTTAAGATCACCTACGATCTATTAACACCTCAATATCTCCAGTGTCCAATTTCACTTTCAGAATTCCTTTATAAGAATCAGCTACAATTAAATAGCCTTCATTGTTTAACTTCATTCCTTTAGGGCGTCCACAGATTGGCTCCATATAAAACTGGCCTAAAAGAATAAATCACAATTGATTATTTTTAAAAATTGGATACATTTTTCAAAAGAAGTAAAGTTACTCAAAATACATTTCTTACATAGCCATGTATAATTAATAATACTATAGAATTGTTGAATAGTAAGTATTTTTCATTTTAAAAAACACAAAAAAACTAAGGGAAACTAAACAATAGATTTAAGTAAAAACTAATAAGACATTCATTTTCGGTCTTCTAGTTTTAACATTCTCAGAGAAATATGTACTGTTTTGTTGATATTTTATGCCCTGACAAATAGATGTGTGCTTAAGCAACTTTTTAAAAAAAGGGTTATCTTTCTTAATATGAAGTCAAAGGGTACACCAGTTATTATATTTTAGTCACTGTTTTTTTTTTTTAAAACAATGGCCAAAGTGAGAATTGAGAACAGCTATTTTATTCTCCTGCATGCATGACTATTTTTTTTTCTTCAAATGAAATGTAGCCTACATTTTATTTTTATACAAAGATTTGAATAAAATACATAGTGCTTAGTGATAATATCTTACCACAGTCAGGATGGTCTATTCCAGTCCTGGCTACCAACTTCAAGTTACTATTTTTGATCTGCCAAATTTTACCATCTGCTGATCCTGTATATAATGAGCCTAATGAAAAAATGAACAGAGATAATGGAAATCAAATTAAGAAAAATGGTATAATGAGTTTCACAAATTACACAATTTTGAAAATTTTATTTTAAATATCTACAATCAGAAATTCATGACATGCTTATTTGAAAACTTTTTTTTAATAAAATGGCATAATGCTCTGCTAATAGTGTATAAAATTATGAATATTCTTTTAGTCAAGATTTTTCATTTATAGCTATGCTGAAAAAAGTTTATGAAGAATTACCATCTGGCCCAGCAGCAAATGATTCAGGACCAATAACTTGACCTTCAAAAAGTTTCTGAACAGTTTGTAGGTGATTATTTACCTTTAGAGTTCCATCTAGTATTGGTAAATCATCACTGAAACTATAGTTATAGAAATGTGAATAGTTGGAATAGTTTAGTCATTGGATTTTTAGGCTCTAAAAGACAAATGAGCCTTGGCTGATAATCATGAATGAAAAAATATTCAGTTAGAGCATTAACTCTTTCATTTTATATTCATTGCCTGGAATCTGTGGGTTCCTATCTTTTTTATGAGGAAATTTTTTTTTACATTTTTCAAATTTCTTTTTTTTTAATTAGATTCATAAACTTAATTTGATTACATCAATATTTCTATTCTTGATCATACCTAGCTATATAATTTGTAAAATGTATCAGAAATAAACAAAACAAAAAAAACTTGTTGCTCCACTAAGTGCCATTTACTTACTATAATGGTGCAGGATCAATGGGAGATGTTATAACTAGCAGAATGACAACACTGGCAGCAGCGATAACACAGGATAGTATCAGTGCACTAAAAAAATATATTAAAAAAAAATTCGATTATTGCATTTGTAGTCTAATTAAAAGTATCATAGTCAGGAATTATAAAATTTAGAGTTAAGGTCGTACACTTAGAGTATTAATATTTCTCAGGACTAAAGCATTTAAGTAGGCCTACTCCACCAATCTTGTTATGTCCCTTTTAGCAAAATCATTCTCATTGAAAGAAAGTAGGCGTACGCCAAGGTCCCCATATAGTCACAATGGCCGCTTCCAGTGAAAATAATGTAGTATAAAATCAGTGGCATAGTGGATGGGAGGGGGGCAAGGGGGCATCATGCCCGGGGCGCTACTTACATAGGGGCGCCAAATGGTATATTTTACATATAATATTATATGGTTTTCGAATGTGGGGGGGGGCGCTAAAAAGGTATTGTGCCCCAGGCGCGTGTTAAGCTTTGCCTACAAAGATCAGATGTGTTTAATCTTTCTACATACTCACCCAAAGCAATCGACAGAAAGTCTTGAAGTTCTTTTGGGCGGGGGCACCTGATACTATTTTAAAACCTAAACGAGGGTATCCCACTTTAGTATTTCTTTACCATGTTATTAACACTCTAAGGCTCAGCCCCCCCCCCCCCACCAATCAATAGTTCATGTCCGTCGTCCCCCCCCCCTCACCTGCTTGGCAAGTCACCACAGCCGAGCAGCACGGGGTCAACTTTGAGGATAAAATACAAATCTTAACCCCTCATTCTATTGCTACATATTTTAATATTAGCAAATGAAATAATAATCTTCGGTTTTTTTGTATCAATCAACTAGGCAGTTGCCACTTTTAGGTGAACTCCCCTGTGAAGATTTTCAATACAAAATTTAAAGTTGAGTCTGTTGTTATTTAAAAGAGCACATTTGTATTCGTATACTGGCTATTGTTTATACTAGTTACACATTAAATCCAATGGTCGAATCTCACATTTTGGAAGCGTACACCAGTAATATTCAGACCCGCAATCATGGGTGGGTTAAGGATATTGTGGGCTAATAATAGTCTAAACCGCCACTAGTTAGCACATTCTGTGGCCCCTATAGGGTAAGTAACTTTTTAAATGGGGGAAAGGAATCAGAGGGTCTATTGTTGTATTCACTGATAATTTGCAGATGGTGTCTTTGACAGTAAAACGTAAGGATGTTCCTAATGGCTGTCGCGGAAAATGAACATTTTGGAGCCATAGATAAAAGATTAATGTGCGTTCTAGAGT
>JAGDYQ010000425.1:117500-126354 GCA_021962125.1 Bulinus truncatus | reverse complement strand
AGAGGTCTCAATAAAGTCATAGAGAGGCCTCAATAAAGTCATTGAGAGGCCTCAATAAAGTCATTGAAAGGCCTCAAAAAATCATCGAGAGGCCGCAATAAACCCATCGAGATGCCGCATCGTGTCGTTGTCTTATTGCAACACACAGCGGCGTAGTGAAGGAGGGGGCAAGGGGAGCATCATGCCCTGGGTGCAACTCACAAAGGGGCGCCAAATGGTATATTTTACATATAATATTATATGGTTTTCGAATGGGGGGGGGGCGCTAAAAACCCGGTTGACGGCCGAGTGTTCTACTGCGCACAACCATTCCTTCCCTTTTAAAATGTCAATAAGAGCACATTGTCGCTGTTTTTCTATCCCCCCCACCCCACTGCCCACTCCTGCTACCACCCCGCCCTTCACAAGTGTGTAATACTAGCTGACGAGATGGCCAGGAAGGGAAGTGCATCTGGTTACAGTCAGCCTGGAGATAATCTACGAAACGTCTTTGTTAGATCTTCCCTGAAGTTTGTAATTGTAACCCACTTAAAGAAAAATCTCCAATGCAAAAGCGTATACACCACAACATCCGGGTAATCAAGACGCATATGTTCGGTTCAACCCTTTACTGGACTCACTTTCGTAACGTGATGTGAAATGAAAATGAAACGTCTGGTAAAATTCAAAAAGTAACAGACTAATAGAAATTGTTGAAAGCCACTTAATTGATGCTTAAAATGTCAAAGAAACCGTTCCTTGTTGAGCGTTTAAAAAAAAAGTGACGAGCGCTTATGACGTTGACGGTCAAGTGAAAGCAAAACTTGATGCCTCCAAAAACCGAACTTAGTTCAAATTCCAAATCTTTCCAGTTCCTAGTCAGTTTTTCCCCTTTATAAAGCGTAGTATTCTTCTAGCCATTAAGGGCCTTCGATGCAGATGAAGTGTAGAATTCATCTGTTTCTGTAACCATGGCATTAAAAGAGGTTGTATGACAAAAGCCTAACAGCGTAAACTTCACCAACTAATGTCAGTTTAAAGCTGGATGGACTAACTACCGACTTTAACTTTCACAAGGACCTAGAAATATTCTCTGGACTCTCAAAGAGGATCAAACTTTGGACACTCAGGTTAACAGTCGAGCACTCCAAGATGTTCAACAATCCGTCCCTCATCATAAATGATAAACAAAGGAATATTCCGTACATGGGTTTTATATATCTTTTCAAATGGATTTTTACATAAAATGCTCTCGATCCCATACACTCACCATATATATATAGAATAACTAAGTGGAAGTGTAAGTTTAGAAGAAAAGAAAGTAGCGAAAATATGCTGCCACATCTGCTTCTGACAAGGATACTCTTGTAAGGAGTATAGATCCCTCATAACAGAGTTCTATGATTTAGAGGTGTCACTTGATCTGTCTATCTGTAAAGTCCCTGTTATAATGAGATGTTTATCTATGTAGAATCTATAAGAATGAAATGTTTATCTCTTAGATCCTATAAGCCACTATGGCACTATTTTAGCAGTCCCCAATCTTTCATCTCCATAATAGCCGACAGTGCAATGAACATGGAGGCTCCACGGGAGACACAGAGGGAACTTTAACCATGACCTGAAAAATTCCCTTGGTATCTTATCAAAGATCGACAGTCAAACACTTTACCACACGACCATCCTATCAGAATATACATGTATATATACTAGCTGTACCCTGCAAAACTTTTGCATAGAGTTATATACCCTTAGACTTGATCGGTAGGCTATGTTATTTTTTTGGTTTCGGGCAGATCCGATTTTTTTTTCATGATTGTATTTTAAACTGGAATACTGTTGTATTAATTCTTTACTTTCGATTTAACGCAGAGGCGGAATCGCTTTTATATATATTATATTTTTTGCGTGCCTTCGTCTGCCTCAGACTAAAGTATTCGTCATCCTCACTCAACATTTAACTAAAAACATTTCTTTCTTTGTTATAATTACCCAAAACACGGGGGGGGGGGGTGAATAAAATTAAAAGTAAGCTGTAAATATTATACAGAGCTCATCTTAGGTAATGGTAAAGTAAACGATCACCTGTACCCCCCTGCAAGAACACCTAAGTGCCCTAACCTTTGTTTTTTTTATGTCAATACTACATAAGTTTAGTCCGTAAGTTTATTTTTTCATTTTCAGATAACGAAGAACCAATGAGCCAATAAATAAATGAATAAATAAAGTTTTATCTGAAGTTTACCCCCCAATTACAGCTAATTGGGCAAAAAAATATTGCAAGCAATTAAAATGTATAGATGATAGACGAGGAAAATGAGCAATAAAATTGTTAGTGATGATGAAAGCTGGATTTAGAAGTTTACTGGTTTAATTTAAAAAAAAGTAGGGTATATATTTATCCTGGTCTACATTCATCTCTGCCTGTGTGTCGCTGCCTGTCTATCTATCTATCTATCTATCTATCTATCTATCTATCTATCTATCTATCTATCTATCTATCTATCTATCTATCTATCTATCTATCTATCTATCTATCTATCTATCTATCTATCTATCTATCTATCTATCTATCTATCTATCTATCTATCTATCTATCTACCTACCTACCTACCTACCTACCTACCTACCTACCTACCTACCTACCTACCTACCTACCTACCTACCTACCTATCTATCTATCTATCTATCTATCTATCTATCTATCTATCTATCTATCTATCTATCTATCTATCTATATGTATGTATCTATCTATCTATATGTATCTATCTATCTATCTATCGACATACCTAACTACCCATCTGGCATCTATCGTTGTACCCATCTGTATTAAAAACAATTACACAACGGTTATCGCCCCGGGAGTTACCCGTTCTGGTGAGGTCACCGGGGTTTTCTAATTGCCGTTCCCGCTTCCCGGGCTAACAGAGTTATCCCACGATGCTGTATATTTTCCCAGCCACATTTGTCACTCTTTGCATTTCAATGCCCAAAAAATTAAATTTCGAAAAGCAGAACCAATTTCTCCCGACCAACTTGGATAAAACAGTTTCTTGGTGTCTGCAGGGCAAGTTGTGGGTTAATGCAATGAAGGAGAAAAGAAAACAACTTAACACTGAATTAGTAATAGAAAAAAAATATGTGTGTAGCTTCGAAGTTTTGAATTGACATGTTTGCTTATTCAGCTTCAAAACGACAAGTCTATTATGATAAAGATTCCAGAGGCGTAGCGAGGGGTGGGCAATGGAGGCATCATGCCCCAGGCGCTACTCTCAAAGGGGCGCCAAATGGTATATTTTACGTATAGCCTAATATTATTCGAATGGTGGGGGGCGCTAAAAAGGTTTTTAAAAAAGTATTGTGCCCTGGGCGCGAGATAAGCTCGCTACGGTACTGAAAGATTCTGTTTTTTTTTTTAAATCACTCTTGTTAGTTTATTGATTTTACTTAATGAAAAAAATATTTTGTGGACATTGCTCTTTAGTTAATATTTTCTCTTAGGTATTTATTTATATTTATTTTCAAAACAAACAGCTGAAACAATACATTATCTTAAAAAAACAGTTTAAACAATAAAAAACACGTTTTTAATTTATTTTGGCTCAGCCTTATTTATAAACATGCTCGTTCATTTTTGCTGAGCAATTACAAAAAGAAAGGTAGCCTATTTAAATTTCAATCAGATGTATTTTTTTAGTACACGCACATTGTATTTTCCCTAGTCAGCTTAAATCCTTCATATTAGAATAAACAAACAAAGAAAAAAAAACTTATTATTGTTATTCAAATCTTTTTAACTACTTTACTACAGCTTGATAAATGCCTTCATACAATTCCACTTTTAGTATTAGGTCTATCAAGGGAGACAATAGTGAAATTGTTCAATGTCTATTTTAAGCCTACCAAAGTGACTAGGAGTCATTGACCTGAGCTATGAAACTCTGGCTAACAATTCGATAGCCAACAAGTTACCCACCAAGATGGATTAATGAGGGGGTGGGTTGTTGGTACACCCGTTACTCTCGTAATTCGGGTTTATAGTCAAGCAGACGTTTTAGTCAAGAGAAGTTTCTAAGAGAAACATTGAACGCAACGTAAAACTGATGGACGACTCGCTGTGTCACGATCGAATCCCGCGAGAAACGTCTTAATGTTAAAACAACTGAATAAGTATCACCTGATAGTATCTGGTGAAAATTCTAAGTCCAGCCATTACAAACTTTAGGCATTGTAGGATTATGAATGATCCAGCTTACTCTCTCTCTACACAAGTACTCAACATAGTTAAAAAAAAAAGTTCTTTTCGGGGCATTTGAAGAATAGAATTCATCTGTTCCAGTAGGTATACATAAAATGTTCAGCCGCATTTACTCCACCAACTTATGTCATGTACCTATTTAAAGCTGTGTGAACCCTGGTCGTCAGTCGAGCTCTCTGCAACGCACCGCCATTCGTCTGTACTCTACATGGTATCCGGAAAAAAACACCATGCAGACATAACCCCACATGGACACCCCTTCCCCCCCACCAGCTTTGTCCGTAAGAGTTTTGTCTGATGGGAGTTTTGTCCCACTCTCACTCGACATAGGTACCGTACACAAATACTATACACAG
The DNA here is from genome assembly GCA_021962125.1 of Bulinus truncatus. Taxonomy (NCBI): domain Eukaryota; kingdom Metazoa; phylum Mollusca; class Gastropoda; family Planorbidae; genus Bulinus; species Bulinus truncatus. The sequence continues at coordinate 121,760 of JAGDYQ010000425.1, read as the reverse complement.
GCACTCTATACAAATATTTTACACATACATACTCTGTACACTTGTACTCTTAAATAAATAAATACTACATACAATCACTTTCGACATTGTATATGAAATGTAGTATATGTAATCAATGAAAAAATCCATTGCTTAAGAGCACAAAAATTATTATACCCTAGACACATATCTACATATCACATAACAGCAATACACTTATGACAATTATAACTATATGTGGATTTTGTTTGTCCATACTACCAACAAAAGTGTGGGACACATATTTCCAGTGCTGCCAGGGACGTGTTGCCCCAGGGCAATGTGACGAGCATTGAAAAAAATATTTAATGAAAAAATGTTTATTAGCTGCTATTATGTGTGAAACATCACAATATTAAACTTATTTATTACGCATGTTTAACCTTTGATTTAACTAATTATATAAGCAAAGCAGACACACTTCTGCTTAGGTTTAATAGAAGAGGACCATATAGGCGGGAAAACCGCCATTGTGTATACAATCAAAAAAGATTTTTGAAAAGTAGCTTGTTCATTAAAAGAATATCGATGGTTAGAAAAAAAAAGAATATCGATGGTTAGAAAAAAAAATCAATGGCTTCGACAAATTATAATCAATCTTTTGTAGAATAGAAATAAAGCTTTAAAAACGGAGACTTTTTTTTTTTTAAATTGGATGGGTGATTATTTTATAAAAAAAAGTTCAATAGTTTAAAAGTAATGAATAATTATCTAATTTTTTTCTAAAGCTAGATGATATATTTATATAACTTACAATGTTAACGAAATTTTGACTGTGTAAAAGATAGTATTACATGTACATAGATAAATGCGTGAAATCATAAGTTGGACACAAACAACTGGTGTAAATGTGCTATGCCACTATACAGTTGTATACCATTAAAGAGTATTAGCAGTTGAAAATTTTCAAAATCACGTTTTTACTTGTTCTCCAAGTATTACAAAACAAAAAAAAAGCTAGTTGTTTAATAGATCTATTCCATAGATCAGTAAGAGACTGCAATGGTTTAGGGTATGCACCATTAGAAATAAAAAGTTCAGAAACCAAACGAACTCGAAATTCTTTCTGTTCTATTTTTACTTTGGTGCTTCTAGTGGGTTAAGATAACAAAGACAATTTAGTTCTAAATTTAGAGAGTAGCAGAGAGTTTTTAAAACCAACGTCGTTCTTCTGATTACGTCATTAATTCTTAAGTGTGGTATATTTACGCAATTATCGTTGGCCAATATACTGGCTTGTCCATGGGACAGATTTTTCTGTCCCATCCTATCCCATCTCATGGTAATTTATGTCTGTCCCGTCCCATAGGATTCCCATGATAATATTGACGTTATGGAATGCCGTTGAAATAAAAATAAGAAATTTCTGAAAGTTTAAGTTTAGTGTCTACTGGGTTGGACTACATACACAAACATGTAAAACGAGAGAATTTAATACATTTGATATTGTGAATATTCAATACTGTTTTATAAAAAAAAGTTTAATCTTAATACGAAATACCGCAATACGACAATTTAGTGTCTTTCTGACACTCTTACTGGCGTAACGGTTGTGCCTCCGCTACACGCAAGCGGTAAACAGATTATGCATAAATGCGTATTGCTTCGGCTACGCATGGCAAATGTATATGTTATCTCCGCCCATCTCTTAAAATCAGGCCGTACTATTGGTGTTAATAGCTTGCGCTCCATCTAGATGTTTATACCACATTTTTGGGCTGACGCACCAAAATGCAAACGAACCATCTTATATGATAAAAGGTATTGTGTATTTATTTATTATCTGCTATCCGGTGTCCCACCACAAGATAAAGAAAAGATTACGCAATACATATTAAAATGAAAAAGAAGGATTAAAAGCTTTAAAAATTAACAGATTTTGGGGTAGCTCAGGTGCACATCAAGTCGCTATGACGCGGCTACTCTGTCCCATGCCGTGGCCCATGGGACATGGAAAATACAAATGTGTGCTGTACCATCCAGTCCCATCCCATGGGAAACGTCCCATGGGGTTCCAGCGGGAATCCCATTCCATGGACAAGCCTGGCAATAAAGTATATTAAACGCGTAATTCAACTTCCGTATGTGTTCACTTTACGTTTGCCCAGAGCGGAAATGTGACCTGTAAAAGTAATACCATTGTTTCATTATAAATATGATGCAATGAATGAACTAAGTCTACAGTCTTTGATAATACTAGAGTGTTGTGGTTTATATTTGATATTATTAGTGTTATTTAGCAAAAAGGTCTGTCATTGATTTGTTCAGATGATCATCTGGAAAGCAAAAACGTTCTTTGAAGACAACTACAGTTGAAACAGCCACATGTAAAATAAGGGAGAACTCAAACTACAGTTGTAACATGTAAAATAAGGGAGAACTCAAACTACAGTTGTAACATGGAAAATAAGGGAGAACTCAAACTACAGTTGTAACATGGAAAATAAGGGAGAACTCAAACTACAGTTGTAACATGGAAAATAAGGGAGAATAAATCAGCGGATTGTTTCGTAACAAAAGCCAGACTAACTTATTCACTAACGGCCAGTGTGGATATCGACTGAATTTTTTTAGCTTGAGTCCACTAGTCGTGGACTTATATTCTGAGCTTTGCAGTCTCTTTTGATTAGAGGGACCCCAATCCTGTGAAACATACAAATGAGTTGTCCGCCCAGGAGCGTACATTTTCTCAGTATAATGTAACTCATGAAAATCTCCTTATTGCCGATCCTAATATTTTTTTTTTATAAAATAACATAAGTTTTCTTTTTTTTTATTTGTTTCTAATGCCCCCCCCCGGGTCCTTTACGATCCCGATGCCGCTGCAGAAATGTGCGCCGTTGTAAGAGTAAGAGGGGGGGGGGAGGGTTTGTTATGTTTTCTGATTTACTGAGTTCATATAAGCTGAGGTAGTGAGTGCACTACAGATAATTCGGTGACACTTTGGTTGTGTATATGATAGGGGTATTGCGTGGTGGGGGGGGGGTGCTGGTTTATGTGTTGATTCCAATCATTCATGTCATCTGTATTAATTCAATCACAGTGAAGGACATGGTAAAGATGTAGAAGAGGACATGACAAAAACTGTCTGAACAGTGATTTACATAATTAAGTGATAGATAACTCATTCCTGCAGGGGCGTTACTGGGTGCGAACTACACAGTTTCTCGCAGTAGTTATGGGCTCGGTATTAAAGAAAACGTAAAAATAACCTCAACCCTCTTATACTCAAAATAGATTTTGTTTTCTTAGCAGCGTTTTTTTTTTGGTTTGTTTACCACTGTGTAAAAACTACCCAGCATCGGCAATCCGAACATGTCTGAATATTTCGATTGCAGCGGAAACTTTTACTGGACTCGCGAGGTCTAGAGACCAGAATTTATGACCGGTTGGAGGGTGCCATTACAGTACTATTACATGGAGGGGAGTATAATTATATCTTCCGGTATTTCAGCCAATTTAGCTTCCGGTTATTGTAGAGTCAAGTGGTCTGGACACGTCAGAAACACACACACACACACAGAGAGACATTCCGGAGTCAGTCTCTGGAGATGATTCAACAAATTATTCATTTATCATATATATATATATATATATATATATATATATATATATATATATATATATACTAGTTGCAAGTACCCGGCTTTGCCCGGGTTTAAAATAAGGTTTTCTGTTTATCTTTTGTTTTCTCCCTACCCCCTCTCTCCCTCCCTCGCTCCCTCTCCCTCTTTACCCCTCTCTCCCTTTCTCTTTCCCTCCATCCCTTTCTCCCTCCCTCCCTCTCCTTCCCTCTCTAACTCTCCCATCTCCCTCTCTCTCCCTATCTCCCTCCCTTCTTCTCTCACCCCCGTCCCCCCTCTCTCCACCTTCCTCTCTTCCTCCTCCCCCTCTCTCCCTCCCTGCCCCTCTCTCTCTCTTTATCTCTCACTCCCTCCCATTTCTTCCATCCTCTCTCCCTCCCTACCCCCTCTATCCCTCCCTCCCTCCCTCTCCCGTCTCCCTTTCTCCCTCCCTTCCTCTTTCTCCCTCCCCCCTCTCTCCCATCTCTCTCTCCCCATTCATCCCTCCCTCATTCCCTCTCTCTCCCTCCCTGCCCCCTCACACTTTCTCTCTCTCCCTCTCTCCCACCCTCTCTTTCCCTCCCTCCCCTCTATCTCCCTCCCTACCCCCTTTCTCCTTCACTTCTTTTCTCTCTACCTCTCCCCCTGCTCCCTCTCCCATCTCACTCTCCCCCTGCTC